>JANHFL010007365.1:36646-55104 GCA_032468155.1 Oxyrhabdium leporinum
TAGTATAGTATAGTATAGTATAGTATAGTATAGTATAGTATAGTATAGTATAGTATAGTATAGTATAGTACAGTATACAACATTCATCTCACATGTTCTGGGATATGTAATGGGATCTTCCTAATTCCTAGCCAAAAGAGTCTGTGATCCACTTACAGACGTCTGTCTCACATGGTGGTCTTGTAGAACTCAACAACCTTCAGTATCTGCATTTCCTGAAAAGGAGTAAAAGGGGGTAAAAAGTTAGCAAGCCACAGTGCTTTATTGCCTTTGGCTCACTAAATTATAGGTTATGTCAATGAATTCTCATTCTGTAATCTGACTTGCCAAATCCAGTGTTCTTGAGATGAGTTAGAGTTCAATTTGCATAATTTCCTGCTGACTTGGGATTTTAGAAATTGAAGTCCAATAACTGTTGAGGGTAGTGGACTGGGAAGTTTCTTATAATGCCTTTGAACTGCCTTTAGCATAACCAGAAACGTGCAACTTTGATTTTATCGGAAAAATAATTGTTTCTGGGGAGTTTGATCCTGGAGTTTGAGGCAGTGAGATGGTGATACCAATGGAGGAAGTGGGACAAGTTTCAACCATAATTTGAAGGGCTTGGGAACTTTCCTGCCCATTCAAAATCTTCTTAGAGGCTTAGCATACCTATTAAGTGTTTATGGAAAAGTTGCATAAGTGCAAATGCACTGATAAGAATCATCATTTTGCTGTTGAATTTTGACAATGATCTTGGAGACCCTCCAGAGGTAATTCCATGGAGGTTGGGGACTGTCGATGACTCATCAGCCATCGGTTGTTCCCTCCTGCCATACTGTTGTGACTGCTGCCTGGGAGAGGCCTACAGTTTTGCCCTGCCTGACTCTCTCATGACAATGGTTCCACTAATGGTTAACTTTTCCTCCACTTCCAGGAGCTTTCTAACATCTGCCCTACTATAGCCTGTGCTCCATGGATTTTTGCAAAGCCAGTTAGCTACGTAGAGGTAGAAAATTCAATCAAACAACCAACCAACCAACCCCCCCACCCCAAGAAAAACAAATAAAAAAAGAGAAACGTTGCGTTTTGTTCACAGTGATGATCCCTGCGGTTCAGCCAGCAAGAAAACCGGGTGTGACGTGGAGGAATCGAAGGAGTCCGGCAGAGGCAGTGGCCAGGAAGGCAGGTCCGACACCTTGAAGTTAAAAGCCCAGCATGAGGAGCGGCAGGAAGAGCAGGCAGCGGGGTCCTCCCTTTTGGTGCAGAAGGCCAGCCTCCATCACACAGGTTCCCCCGTCAGAGGGCAGCGCAGCAAAGGGGCAGCTACCTGTTCCCATGCGGCTGCATCCAATTATGAGCTCTCCCTTGACTTAAAGAATAAACAGGTACGCCTGCTTCTCCTCATGCCTTGGGAGAGAGGGCTGGGGTGGGGCGGGGCCATTTCTCCATCCATCATTTAGCTTAGTTCCTTTTCATGTGCACTCCCAGCCTGCTGACCATCACCAGGGATGGGGATGGGACTGGGCGAATATATTTCGGGAAGAACCACAGGGAGTATTTTGCATGAAGGGGGCACCTTCATTGTAAACCATCAGGTAGAGGTGATGGGAAATATCTATATTTTGGGGGATGGGCAGAGGTCTGGAAAGAACTGTTGTCCATCAGAATAGACAATATTGACCAAGTTAGAAGAATAGTCTGATGGTGTATAAGGCAGAATTCCTGATGTACAACTTAGTCAGGGATTAGAAAATTGTGATAGGAATGCTGATCCATCGCAGAATAAATGTATGTTTCTGTTATATTGAGGGATCAGAGAGAAACATGGTTATTTCTTTTTTTAATACAAGCTTATTGAATTCACACTCCCTGAATTTACACTTACCGTGCCAATGTGTGAGCCAAATCACAAATATATCTGAAGAATCATATGTGCACAGTAATGCATGCACAATTTTCAGTCTGTTCAGAAAAGGTATATATTAGGGAGAAGTGCACACAATATAGGAGATATTTGTGAAAATAATGTAAAGAATACATTATGGTAGATAGACTGCAAAAATATGAGTGTTAGGGAAAAAGTTATGTACAAGTAATATGGGTAGAAGGGAAAACACACACAAAATATTCACTGGCATTTATGCAATTATAAAGTGTAGCAAAACAAATGAACAAAACAAATTTAAGATTGGAAAAATGAGAAATCGAGTAAAACTATAATTGACAATCCATATTTTCTTAATTATTTTTGGCTTGCTGTATGCAATTAACACAAACCTTTCCATGTGCTCCAAACCAAATTATGCAAATGAAAATTTTTTTCCTAAATAAGTTAGGGTGTATATAAAGAATGCATCTGAAGTACAGTCCCACAGAGAAAGTCAGCTTTGACAGACAATTTAGTATATACATTAAATGTTCAATGAACATTTTCTTCTACACACTTCCTTATTTATTTAACACATGACTGTTGAACATTCCTTAATATAACAACATTTTCTCTGAAAAAAGATAATAAAACATATTGTGGTTAACCTTTGGGATCTGACTTTTGGTATACACTGCATTTTGCTTCTTTGCCACTATTGAACCTGACACATTAAATTAGATGCCAGGCTGCAACAAAATATAACTTCTACATGAGTTTGCATGCAACTCTTATAGTGTCATTTGCATGCAACTCTTATATTCCCCCCTGCCTATGTCTTTAACTAGGCATATTATATTTGGACTGTTGATGGAAGCCAAGAGATGCAGAAGATTCTCTTTTCTGCCGTTTAGTGGTTCTCTGAGGTTTTGCAGCCCAGGTTTTGCAGACCTTGCTTTAACCATACCAAGGCTGAAATATTTCTTCCTGCAGGTCAGGGAATTCAGGCCCTTCTACCTTTTTAAAAGAGTAGCTTCCTCGGTTTTGAAATTAGAAATTCCTAAATTTATTAGGTTATTATTAATGCCTGCTCCCAATGGATGCAGAGATGGAGAGAATGGTATTTCTGAAGAATTCTTAGAGCAAGGGCCTACATCAGTGTTTCTCAATGTCAGCAGTTTTAAGATGTGTGGACCTCAACTCCCAGAATTCCCCAGCCAGCATGCTCCAGTAGGGGATTCTGGGAGTTTAAGTCAATTTGCCAACGCTGAGGAACACTGGCCTTCAGCATTGGCCTTTGATATGTTATCCTATTAAATCTTAGGTATGGCTAGGAAAAAGAAAACTAAATTATTTTAGCTTTATATTACAAGCAGTTATGATTGGTTCATCGCAGTTAATATGATTCCTCCCTATGCAGTTAATAAATCCTTCCTTCTTTAATCTTTACATTTGGTAAGAACTTTTACAGAGACCTTCAAGATGATCTTGAGATCCTTAAAGCTCTCTTCCCATGGCAGATTCTCCATCTTAAAAGCATGGGAGCCGCCTTATCCTCCAGTTTGGTAGCTCTTGCTTTAGTGAACCTGAAACAGAATTATGATGAAATTAGTTATTGTACAAAATAATTTTAAAATATGTTAGGCAACTTGGGTTCAGCTACTGCAGGGGGTTTTTTTTGCTAGCATGTTAATCTTTTTATAATGTTCACCGTCTGCCATAAAATATTTGGCTCCAGATCTTGTTTCTCATCTCACCATGTGCTTCTATGTGCGTTTTTATTCTTCACCCAGCTAAATATTTTCACTCTGGTGAGATAAGGAGACTTTTAGTATGCAGTTCAAATTATAATATTTACCAATGTGCATTCTCAGAAATTCATCAACGGTATGAATCTACTGATGCACTGTGAAAAAAAATGCCTCAAAAGTATGTTGGCTTTTTATCATATTTCTATTATATCAACCATTTTTGAAACTGCCCTCCGCCACCAATGTTTTCTTAATCTCTGAATAGCTACATGTAAATAGCATTCAGGTTTAATGTGAATCTGAATCTAAACCGAGAAAATGAAATTAGAATTTTCAAGTTTGGGTCAAAATAATACAGGCTCAGAATACATGTCTAGCAGAATCCAAACGGAATGAATGGAATTGGGGATATTTGTGCTGAGCCGAGCCAAATCAAATGTGACTAATGTGATTAATGAGTGATTTTTCATCAATCAGGAGACAAACAGAAGATACCCTGCTAGCAGGGCGAGGCATCTAAAAAAGAACCTTTGAAAAATACTGGCTTGTTTGGAGGGATTGCAATAAATACAAAATAGGTTTATTGTGGAAGAACTCTCTAAAAGTCTTAACATTTTTGTCAAAAAATAAGTTAAGGAGAGCTTTTAGCCACAGACTATTTGTCTTTGATGTGCTTGGTAGTTTCTGTATATCATCTCCATGACTGCTCCCAGATTTATGAGAAAGAGGGAACCCCAGGCACTTAAATAATATGGGTGCTTCAGCCTCTTTTTCTATAAACTTTGGAAATTGCCTAGTTGAAAATCAACAGTCAACTCCTGAAAAAAATGGTACATGTTACACAAAAGGACAATAGGGAGTATTCCTATTTTGTTTTTAATTGTTGCTCAGTTATTTTGTAAAAAGTTGCTGTTAACTTGTACATCTGTTTGTACACGGATTATATTTCCTTATTGTTGTATGTACACTGAGAGTTTATGCACTGGAATCAAATTCCTTGCATGTCCAATTGTACTTGGCCAATAAAGCTATTCTATTCTATTCTATTCTATTCTATTCTATTCTATTCTATTCTATTCTATTCTATTCCATTCCATTCCATTCCATTCCATTCTACTCTACTCTACTCTACTCTACTCTATTCTTCGTCCCTGCCTCCTATGTTTCCTGCCATTCAACTGCTTCATAAAAATGTATCTCTGGCTAAAAATTATTTCACTGACATTTATCTATAACAATACCAGTTGTAGTTTACAAAACTGATAATAGCGAGATGACCTCAGGTACAGCTTTATCTACATGTGCCAAGTTAAGTGGAACACTGATTTTGCACAAGCAGCCACAAAAGGAAAATGTGAACAAAAGATATATTATCAGTAACTAATACATGTCTAAACATAGGATTATATTAAAACAGAGAACTACTCTGAAAGTTGAAGTCCATATATCTTAAAGTTGCAATTGTGAAAAGCACTTGCAACTTGAATTGTCCACTTTTAACTAGCAACAGGCAACTAGTTATAATCTACAGTATATGGAAGCAAAATGTTGTTCACAGCATATAGAATTTGGAAGTAGACAGAAAAAAGCAAGTAATTTAGCTGCCCCAGTTTGTAGCAAATAATCTCCTACTGCTTTTATGTTATTGTTTGTTTTATTAATATTTTCTGTTTTGTTTTCTGGATTCTTTTTTTACTGCTTGTAAGCAATTTTATGTTGTCGGTCTTTGGCTGCTATAACTGACTGACTGAGTTACTTGGTCTGCAATCACTTACTTATTATTAACAGCACGCTAGGGAATTTCCAGGGAGTCTTTCTATCCTTGGATGGTTCACATCTAAGAAATCAGTGCTGCACCATAATCTGTAGTTGCTGTTTGCCTGAACGCCTTGCTTAATCACAATCACTTCCAGATCATCAAGCAATGTGAAAAATAAATTAGAGACTTTTTTAGGATTCTACGTCTTAAAGTTCCTGAGATTGAGTAACGCTGGGGTAACTCGTGTATGCATCTGATGAGTTGAACAAGCTGGTGAGTAGTAACTCTGTCAGAAGAGAGAGGGGTGGGTGGAGAAACCACGAAGGAGGAAGAGGCTAGAATGAAAGAGCCGTGGTGGCAGAGTGGTTAGAATGCAATACTGCTGGCTACTTCTGTTGCCTGCCGGCTGCCTGCAATTTGGCAGATCGAATCTCACCAGTCTCAAGGTTGACTCAGCCTTCCATCCTTCCGAGGTGGGTGAAATGAGGACCCAAAATTGTTGGGGGCAATATGCTGACTCTGTAAACCGCTTAGAAAGGGCTGTAAAAAGCACTGTGAAGTGGTATAAGTTTAAGTGCTATTTCTATTCAGGAAAGCTATAGAACTTGGAACTTTCTTAGCTTGGAAAATGATTGTGAATCTAAGGACAGATACTCCTGATAAAAGGATGTTTGATAAAAAGCATCCATGAAAGAGAACTAAAACAAGATGGAGCGATGACATCAGCAAGTATTGCAGGCTCAATTGGCAAAAGAAAGCTCGACACCAGAATTGGTTGTAAACATGCAGAAGAGGCGTTCATCCCGCAGTTGGTAGACAATGGCTAGAATAATGATGATGACTCCTTATAAAAATAACATGGCGGAAGAAGTCATTCTGTCTCATTCTATAAGATAGATAGACGTTTTTAACGGTATTTTGGTTTTTGAAAAAAGAGAAGAGATAACAATTTGTGTGTGGATAGAGGATAAGAGGTAGGTTGTAAAAATAATAGTATGCAAAACATTTCAAATTGAAAATACCTTGTTTGACCTTGTATAGCTGTTTGAATCTTACCAGAAGTGTTCCAACCAGTTCCAAATATATTAGCAACAGCACTTAGACTTATATACTTTACAGTGCTTTACAGCCCTCTCTAAGCAGTTTACAGAATCAGCATATTGCCCCCAACAATTTTGGGTCCTCATTTTACCCACCTCAGAAGGATGGAAGGCTGAGTCAACCTTGAACCTGGTGAGATTGAAACTGCCAAATTGCTGGCAGCCAGCAGTCCACAGAAGTAGCCTGCAGTACTGCATTCTAACCACTGTGCCACTGTGGTGTAGTGCTCTTCGCTCGGAACATTTGTTTCAAGGCAGATAGAAATGGAGATGCTTTGAGCTCAGATCACTTCCTACAATCTAAGATGTAACTCACACTTTTTCGCTTTTTGATAGTTTTTGTTGCATGCAAAGCAGGCCTAGCATTCTTTGATCACACATCTGTTCAACTGAGACATCAACTGAGATTGTCTCCTCTTACTGCTAAAAAAAATACTTTTCTAATTTTCAAGCTCAATTAATTAGCAATTTGTAATCTCTTACACCTTTAATTATTCTATATTCAGCTGAAATAACCTCCCTTCCATTTTGATATTGATATAATTCTATTTATGTATTGGGTTTGACTTTCATGTTCACTGACCAGGCACTTTCTCACTAAAGGTTAAAGACAGCTTAGGTGATTGGTTCCATCAGATATGGAAATGGCCCACAATAAATTAGTGGTCTTGTGAAGTGCTTGCAACTGTATGAATTTAATTCAATAAACACGTTGGTATGAAGTCTGTGATCTTTAGTCAGTGTATTATTATTTTCATTTTTGATGATTGGGGAAACCTACATTTTCATGCTTTTAGACTTTAAGGTGATTTTGGTCAATCCCAACAGGTAATCAAGGGGTGGGCTGTATTTGCTTTGGCAAGCGGTTCGCTGGTCACGTACACACATGCGCTCGCTTAGCTCGCACATGCCGCTTTGGGGCTGAAACGAAGCTACAGGGAGGCAGCTGATGGATTAAAGCAGCTCCGGTGAGTACAGCAGTGGCGGCGCAGAGCTCACCTGGGCAGCATGGGTGGGGGAAAGGTGAGTTATTTAGCGATAGCTTAGCACAAGGGCGGGTCGGCGAGCCCAGCCAGAGATCAGAGCTAGAGGTTCGCCCAAACCTCTGCGATCATGCAGCAGCCCACCCCTGAGGTAGTCCTCTACTTACAACAGTAATTGAGCCCAGAAGTACAACCTTAAGTAATGTGGGTTGTTAAGTGATTCATCACACAACAGACCTGATTTTACGATTGTTTTGTGGCAGTTGGTAAGACAACTCATTATCTGCAATGGGCGTTTTTCGCTGGAAACCAGAAAACAAACTTTAATTTACAGGAATATAAGTCTTCCAATAATCATTAAAACAAAGACCCCTTTTAGCAACAAGTAAGCACAGGTTGTTACCAATTCCTGGATTTAGAAGAACTGATGGAATAAAATGTGATGATATAAATTAGAAATGACAACCCACTGGAGTGAATTAACATTGGGGTCATGAACTTTCCAGCTAATTTCAGTTGGGTGTACGTGGAAAAGTGGTATCTTTCCGTCACTCTGCTCACATTTAAAACCAGCATATAAACATGCATACTCAACACATTGGTCCTTTTGGTATCAGTAGTCTAACATAAAGTAAGAGAAAAGGAGTACAAAAATAGTAAGCAAAATTAATGAGTTTTGAACAAATATATTTTGTTTACATCAACACCATTCACTATAACCGCACCTCTTGATTTTCAGTTTTCACACCTTTCTTCTTTCTATATAATTATGTCATTTCCATGTACTTCTTTTATGCTGGTCACTTGGTTTTGTATCCAGTTCAATCATCATTTGTATGTTCTTGGGTCCATCTCTTCTTGTTTCACCACACACTTTTTCAGCAGTCCATTAACACCACTTCAACTTAACGGCCTTTCAATGTATGCACTAATGTAGGACAGACAGGCAGAAGACTAACAGAGCACATCTATGAACACAAGGTAGCAGTCAGAAGATAGAAGGAAAACTCCTTAATCTCACAACATATGAACAGACTCAATCATAGTTTCAACTGGGAAATTGTGAGCATCCTAGACTAAGCTAAATCCCAACATGCTATGGAATTCCTGGAGGCCTGACACTCAGCCAAATCAGCCATCAATAGATATGTAAAAATAAATAAAATTGACACACCATTCAAAGAAATATTAAAGAAGCTGAAATCTTCCAATCATTAGCAAAAAAATTTCCACACATTTCCATTTTGCGAAGAAGAAAAACAGGCACCAAGATAGACTGTCTACAGAAATCAATTGTTTTATTTTTCCCCCCTATGCTCACAGAGCGGAGAGACTGGCAAGGAAGGAATTACAATAGATTAAGTAGGAAAGCAATGGGGAATATACTCGGCTATATTTATTTGTGGGTTTCTGAATGACCCACTTTTTCTGATTTCTTGTTCCTACGCATCCATTTGCTTTAATAAAAATATTTTCTCATGAATGGCATTCCAACATTGCCCATTTCCTCCCAAATCACTATTATTCTTCCATTATCACCCATCGGTGGAATATAGCATACAGCTATCACCAGCTTATGAATTCTATTCACAATCTTCCTTATCGTCATTATCAGATGGATTCAAAGATCTTGACTTTCAACACCTATCATAGCTTTGCCTAATCAAGATTTTTCAGGACAACTTTTTACTAAGCTAGATAAGGAATAGATCAGATTACTACCCTCAATCATACTCCTGCTAATAGTAAAGTAAAGATAAACTAATGGTAAGCTAATGGTAAAGTAATCTTGGTAAAATTTTGACATGAAGCCACAAATGCCAAGATCCCCAGTTTTAACCAAAGAATGCACAAACTGTTATGCAAGTTAAGATTTCTAAGCTACAGATCACCATGCAAGCTAAGAAATTGTAGATCATGTCCTATCAATGGAGAGATAAATGCTACATATTGCCACTCTTAAAATATCTAAAAATTAAACTAAAAATCAGAATGGGGATAGTAGTATTTTGAACTTCTATATTTTATTAGCCTCACGTTAAAAAGGAGAAAAAAAGCTCAAGGCAAGAATTATTCATTATGATGTAAATTAGTCATACAAACATATTTATTCTAAATGTACAATCCTATACACAGAGAGATTTTCTTCTCTTTATGTATAGGATTGTGCTGCAAATTTAGCATATAGCATTCATTATAAGTTGCTATTTATAGTCATTCTATGATAAGAGAAGCAAGCAAAACTAGGTCATTTAGAGGGTGACAGACTGAGAACTGTGACAGACAAGTAAATGAAAAAAAGCCAATGCTTGGTGATGGATTAAAAACGTTAACGTATCTTGCTCCCTATAAAAGTATAGTGAAGATCCTGATTTTTAAAATGATTTATTTTTTTCATATTCTTAATTTTTTAAAAAAAGGACTCTACCCATCCTGTTGATCCACAGAGGACATCCAAAAATGTAGGGATAGTTTTTCCAACTCAAGCATGAATATCATTTTAGTATCTAAAGATTGCACTTAATTTGAAGAAGCAAGGAGGAACAGAATGAGTGAAGTAATGACCTAGAATGAGAATTGCAATAATGTAAAGTTGTGTGACATGCATGAGTTCTTCTCTTTCTGGTTTTGTTTTTAAGTGTATTTAGGCTATTCCAAGGCTCATGCAATACTTATGCTTGTTTTCCATCTCAAAATGACAGGAAAATGTACCTGCATTTCCAACTGTCAAGATTTATTAAGCATATTCCATTCAAAAAGTGTAGGAGCAGAAACAGCTGCTCTGCGGTATAGCCTTTACATCTCTGGAGGCTTCCAAATGAGCAAGCTCTACTTCCTTTAATTTCCAGGCAATAGATTATGGTGACCAGGAATTGAACTCCAGGTTCCCTCCTTGGCTTCATTTTTCCTTCAGTCACATCACATGCAAAATGTAAAGGACCATAAAGCCTACCATACACTGAATCATACTACCTGAATAATAACTAAAGAGATCTTGCTTCCATTGAAATAAATTAGAAAAACCATATGTATTGCAGTTCCAATAATATTAGAAGACATGTGTGCACAATTACTCAGATATTAAATAAATCAGAAACACTGCTTTCCCATTCATAGTCAGAAATTTGTGGTTAAGGGGCATGATATTCTTCTTCTTTCTAGTCAGTCTTGACTCTTGGTGACTGCTGTATCTGGATTAGTCCCTGAAATTTTATTGTCAAGAGTTTAGAAGGATGGATGAGAGAATGACTAGTCCAAAGTAGCTGGCTTTCATTCCTAAGACAAGACTAAAATTTGGGTTTCTCTGTTCCTAGTCCAATGTCTCAACCAGTAAACTGAATATCAGTATTCCAAGTAATGTACCCATAGAAAGGAGAACTCTGAGGCAGGCAAGTTCCTCAAAGGACAACATCATATTGGCACAACTGGTGAAAGCCAACTCTAAAGTTCCCGCGTCTTTCACCTAATTAAAAGTAAAAGTTTCCCCTTTCCTCCACCTCACTGGTCACACTGTCAAATCCAATTGCTGGCCGGTTGCTTGATTACTTTGCTCTTCCTCTGGCCAGCCATCTGTGAGAATGTCCTTGGTTCCCACAGGAAAACTTTACTGTTTTGGCTATCAAACCCCGTCTAACTATTTCCCCCCTCCTCTGTTGTGAGGCAGCCCTGAAGCTTCCAAGATGACCTCAGCTAGGTTCACTTCAGGGTTGACACTAACTAAGAATTTAGTTACTAAAATTGTTACTAGTGACTGAAAACTCAATTGTTCCCTGACCTTCCATCCCAACATTCCTGATAATTTCTCAGTAACCTATTTAGTGAACACAAACTAGTCATGATTTTCTTGAAGATATACTGCCTCTTTTGCATTTACTCTTATTTCATCACCATATTTTTATGACAATAGAGGTTTCTAAATTCAAGCATTCACAAATATATAATTATCCCACTAAAGTACATGAATGTGGATTTAAATCCAAAAGTAAAGGCTTAAGTTTTCATTCAATGAAAATATCTAACTGGATATAAATCTGAATTAAATGTTAGTTTGTCTCATCTTTCATATCTGTATGCGTGTCTTCAAGCAGCAGGGTGTAGAAATTAAAACTGTTAAAACATAGCAGCTGCAGAATTACTTTTGAAATGTTAATCATTTCCCTTGAGTGTTTGGATCCAGCTGTGCATTACTTCACTAAATAGGGGCTCACTGCACTTCTGGAATTTGTTTCCAGATGTAGGGAATGTTCATTCCAGCAAAGTGAGATAATTAATGCTATAAATAGGCCCTGCTATCCTGCCTCATCATCACAGTGTGGTGCTCCTGGAAGGGATGACTGAAAAACGCCAGGAATGCTATGCCAAGCGCGTATACCCCCAATCAGGGTCACCTAAGGTGTGAAAGACATCTTAGCTGGCCAACTAAAAGCAAGCAAGTACCTATATTGGACACAGCAAACAGGAAGACTCAGGAGGTAGATGATCACTTTACTACCAATAGCAGAGAAATCAATTCATGCTGCAGGGAAGACAAAATAATAAACCAATCCTATATTTTACCAAGAAAATTACATGGATAGACGAGATAAAGTGAATGATGATATAGTGTCAGATAGTGGGCCCTTCGGATTGGATGGCACTCAATATGCTACTGGGGAAAGAGCTGAAGTGTTTTCAGAGTATACTTTGTTGTTTATGACATGGCTAAATTAAATCCTTCAGAAGTCTTCCAAAGCTGTAAAAACAAAAATTACAGTGGGAAGATGGCATATAGAAAGCATAAAGATACAAAAGCTCAACACACAGCTTTTCCATCATTATGCTGGTTAGTGAAATATGAAGCAAATCAATTACATGTTGATGTCTTAGGCATCAGCAAATTGAAATGGACTGCAATTGGACACTTTCAGTCAGAAAATCAGAAAAACTGTGACTGATGATTCAAAAGTCAAAGATGAGGCAGTGTGGCTTTCACAATAACGAAGGATATAGCAATGGTAATACTTGGATACAAAACTCTCAATGACTGAATAATATCAATAAGATATTTTGGACAATCCTTTAATATGACATTTACTCCAACCACTGATGTAGAAGAAGGAGAGATTATTGATCAAATTCAACAATTTGTTTTTTTTTTTTTTAGAATCCTAGTGATACAATGGTTAAAGTACAGGATTGCAGGCAAACTCTGCCCATAGCCTAGAGTTCAGTCCTGGTAGGGCTCAAGGTTGATTCGACTTTCCAAGGTCAGTAAAATGAGGACCCAGATTGTTGGGGAAAATATGCAAATAATAGTTACATTGTAAACCATCCAGAGAGTGAATTAAAGCACTATGGGACACTTTTTAAGTCTAAATGCTGCTGCCATTGTTCATTGCTAATACAATTTTCCAGTAGCTAAAACAATGCATATGTACAGGGACATCACCAGACTGAGTATGCAGAAATTAAATTGACCATATTATTAATATAAGGAAGTGGAAGAGCTTACTTATACAATGAAAGTTTTTCCATGGCTAACTGTGGAGCATACCACGAACTGGTCATGTGGAAATTCAAGTCAAGCCTAAACAGAAGAACAAAGCTAATCAGATTTCATATGATTTGGACAAATATCATTTTCAAGGAGAACATCAGGAATTTCTTTGGGATAGGATAGGAACAGATCATCCCAGAGAAATTCTATGTAGTTGCTAAGAGTTGACACTGATCTGATACATAAACAGATTGTTCTGAACAGAAAAAGCTTCTCAAACTACAGGTCTGTTTTTAAAAGGGTATATTGTACTTCATAGCGGATACAAAGAATTGAGAAGAGTAGAGTTTGGTAGTATACAAAATCTTAAGATGTGCTAAGATAGCACATCTTCACCTTAACACAGCTGGAACTGAGGCTCTGTAAATAAAGTTACGGAGCTGTGAAATGGAAATAAAATTAATATTGTTCTTTACAGAAAACCTCAGCCATGATGGGTTTTATATGTGTTTACAATAGCCTTTTCATTGGAGGAGGCATAATCATAGCATCTTTGTTTATTTGTTTTTTGCTCTGGGAAAGATATTGGTGTAGGGACCTTGTGACAAGCAAGATCAAGAAAATATGCAAACCAGGACTACATGCCTGAGGTTTATTGACCTCTGACCAGAATTGTTGTTTAATCAAATCATTTATCTACAATATACGGAACTTGGTAAATCTATATATATGCAAATGCCTCCCATATTGCCAAGCTAGTTAATTGTGAGCTAGACTGTAAAGATAATTCAGTGGATATATAGCTAGCTTAAAGACTTTATGCCCGTCAATAGGTTTTTATCAAAGAAGTAGGAGATACTGAGAGCAGTGTCAAAATTCAAGTCCAGTGTACTATACTTTTCAGTATTTTTATACATATATTTAAATAAACAGGTAAAGGGAATGCTTATTTGATTTGGCAATGACATAAACCTGGTGAGACAATTTATCTAAAATGACAAATAAATTTCAAAGGATGACAAAATTTAACAGGGAAAGATGCAGTTAGGGGAAAAAAACAGATCATGTGCACAGGCACAGAATTGGGGTTACCTGGCTTGATGGTAGTACTTGTGAAAAAGATTTGGGAATAGGAGTTGATTATAAATGATGAGTCAACAGTGTGATATACTGCAAAGAAAGTTAATGCTTATTTTAGGCATTAACAACAAGAGCAACAACAACAAAAAATAGAGGTTCCAAATCAAATCAATGTTCCATTTTATTATAGTTTGATGAAAATCTCTTTGCATAATGTCCATTTCTGGACCACACACTTTTGAGAAAAATTTAGACCAGTTCAGAAAGACTAGAGAAGGGCAAAGAGGATGAAGTAGAAATTAAGTCATATAAGGAGAATTAAAGAACTAGAAATGTTTGCTTTAGAGAAAAGGGAAGAGTTGAGAACCCTCTAAAAATATCTGAAAGTGTATCACCCAGAAGGTCAAGATCTATTCTGTATCATTACAGAGGATATGGCACAGAATAATAGATTTTAGTTAGAAGAAAAAAAATATTTTAATTGAAAGCTAGAAAAGAAATTCAAACAGAACCACGGTGGCGCAATGGTTAGAATGCAGTACTGCAGGTTACTTCTGCTGACTTCCAGCTGCCAGCAATTTGGCAGTTCAAATCTCACCAGGCTCAAAGTTGACTCAGCCTTCCATCCTTCCGAGATCAGTAAAATTAGGACCCAGATTGTTGGGGGCAATAGGCTGACTCTGTAAACAGCTTAGAGGGCTGTAAAAGCACTGTGAAACAGTCTATTACTATTGCTAGTATGGGCAGTTCAACAGTGAAATCAATTACTCTGTCTAACTTTTGCTAGATTTGTTCAAGCAGAGACTGGATAGTTTACTGTTGTGTATGCTTCGGTTTGATTACTTTGCCCTCCATATTCAGTAGACCAAGTATTATGTTACATGTGGGTTTTTTTCCTTCTTCCATACAATTCATGTTAACTATTCCTCATTCAAGTAACTGTACAGCAGTCAGGACAGAGACCTGTGGTACTCCCTTCTAAACTCTCCTCCAAGTTGAAATGTGTCTCAACTAATAGATATGGTGGGGTGTAGTCATTCAGTCAACTGTGAGTCCCTCTAGAACAATACAAGTTAACACTATGTCATTGGACCACTTTGTTAAGATTTGGGTAAACTGTCCTGATCTACTAAGCTAGTAACTGTCAAAGAATGAGAAAAGTGGCTTTAGTATACTTAAAAAGCTTAGAGTATCAAAGTGAAGGCATGACAAGTTGGCTATCTTCATGGGCAAATGAACCTTTGTTAAAAGTCCTTCAAATCTCTCTTAATAATAACCCAGACTGAATACCTGTCAATTTGGAAGTGAACTGTACCCACACATCAGAGAGTTCTTACATATTAAATGGATTCTCTAGATTAACATTTGTTAATATTTTTTTTTACAAAAGACCTCCAAGCAGCTTCACCAGGAATAAACATATTCAAGACCTTACAAATTTCATGTTTGGTATCAGCTGAAAAAGGGTGATGGAATGCCAAAAAGGGCTTAGGAAATTAGTGTTTCATTTTCAAGAGCAGAAAAGTGCTTCAGAACATAATGGAACATAAATGAAACACCTGTCTACAATTCATTTCCCACACACTCTGGCAGAGAGATACTTTGTTTAAGAAGTTGTAGACATGTTATTTGTACCCACTGTGGTTTGGAAATATTAAACTAGGATTTCATGCCCAGCTAGCAACTTGAATAGGATACTCTCCTGTTAAGGGGTGCAAGTTCCTAGACTACAAGATATTTTAACATAACCAAACAGTCCTGCTATTATAAGTGTGGGAAAGAAGTCAGATTGTTCCCTGCCATTCAATCTTCGTTTGTTCCTCAGGTGCCAACCTCACAATCATCTCCAATGCAAAAGGTGAGAAAATTACACAACAACAAAAGATAACAAACTTGACAAAGAGGTTGAAATTAGCCAAAGATTGCAGCCCATTCAGGTAAACATTTCTTTCAGGATACCAGAGAGTCTACCCATTAATAAGCAAACCCTTCTTCTATGTGACTTTCATTCCTGAATGCAAAATGATAAATAAATGAGGAAAAAACCCACAAGTTCAGCAGGGTGCGTAACCACTGAGCATCCCCCTTTGGCCATACAGCTAATTGCATTTTTCAATAATTCCTAGAGGGCAGGTTCTTTTCCTTAGAGGAACAAAGAAAAAGTAACCCCTCCTAAACTGTAACTTTGTAGCTGCCTTTGATTGTTCCAACTGTCTATCTTGCTTTGATTGTCTATCATGCTCTCCCATAAATCTCTCATCTATTTCAAGCAATCAGCCTTGTTTTCTTTGGAAAACCCGGCCTGGAATTCTCTTCTAAAAGAAGCATCTTCCAAAAAGTTTACCTTGTTGCTGTAGTTAAAGCATGTCTTTCTAAAGCCCTGTAAACTATATTCTTTATAGGAAGCTACCAATGATCTCCCTATGACGAAGGAACTACTCTCTCTGTGCTTGAAAATCACAAACCAACATTTCCAACGACCAATTTGGGACTGACACTAGTAGCCCCAAACACCCTTCTCAAAACAATAAGTGGCATCATGATGGATAAATCTTTATAGTTAAAGAAATAACTGATGTCTGGAGGATGTATAGATTGACTCGGTTTAGTGAGCTAGAAGAACGTTAAGTGTTCATTAATATGATGGATGAAAAACGCAGTGACATCCATGCTGCATAACAATATCAAGTCAACATCAGCAACATTAACAGCAGGCAATGTTAACAAGGCTTCTGGCTTACTTCCCCCATTTTTTGATGTGTGAATTATATAAAGCCAATCAAATGAAAATCACACAAGAGCAGAACGGAAAAACCTCAATTAAAGGTAAAGAAAGCACTCACATTTTCCTCATTCTTCCATTGTGGCAGCAACAGCATCTGGTAACTTTCTGAAGGAGTTAACTCATCAGCTTCCTGCCATGGCAAAAAGAGTGGGGGGGGGGGGGTAAAAATTAATTGCAGCAAGCATTCACACTACAGCGCACCTAACCTATTAAGGCTACTTGGACACAAAAGGGCTTGCCTGAGTGAAATCCTGAATCAGACAGACAAAGTAAGGTTGTACAGTTGAAAGGAAAATATTTGACCTTGAGATGTTCTGATTGAAAGGAAACGGTTGTAAGAAAATGACTGTCATAGCATTTTTTAAGGTAGATTTGGGTGTATGTGAATGTTCTAATTCTGAACAGCAGTCCATTTACAACAGAAATAGAAAGTCTGAATCATAAACCTTATAAGAGCAGCTGATATATTCCAGAATTCTGTTTAGCAGCATCAAGTGATAAAGCCTTTTAACTTTATCAAAGACTGAAAATGTGTATCTTATAATAGGTTATCTGTCACATCTACCCTCCTTTCTGTGATCCATCATGTGGTGTGGGTGGTCCATCACTGGAGCTTTTTTAGAAGAGATTAAGGAAGGGGGCTGAGGCAAGGAGGAAATGCCCTTTCATTGCAGTGCAAACACTGTGCTAGAAGGTCAACCTATTCTCCAAGGCACTTGAGTTCAGGATAAGAAGCAATGGATAGAAACTAATCAAGAAGAGAACCAACCAAGAACTAAGGATAAATTTCCTGACAGAAGAATTAATCAGTGGAATGACTTGCCTTCAGAAGTTGTGGGTGCTCCAACACTTGAAGTTTTTAAGAGGAGATTGGACAACCATTTGTCTGAAATGGTATAGAGTTTCTGCCTGAGCAAAGGGTTGGACTAGAAGACTGCCAACTCTATTATTTGTGTTCTGTTCTGGAAAGAAAGTGAAATGCCAAAATAATACTTCATGGAAAAATTTAAGGAGAAGAATAAATAGTACATTCAAGGAAAGTCCTGTTCCCTCTGTCAAAACACTGGCAAGAATCATCAGAAACATAGACACTTGAGTATAGCTATCATATTTGCCTTTTTCTCATGATCTCTTGGGAAGTGAAGCATCAGATGCTTGATGAACTAAAGAAGGCAAAGCTATGTTAGAAGCTAGCTGCAAAAAGTCCACCACCATCAATTTTGTCTATGACCAGAATTATGCAAACCTAGCATTCACATTTGTAGCCCCCCTTTTTTTCAAATATGTGCAATGTAAAAGGATTAATTGACCTATATTTATTTATTTGTTAAACTTATTTGGGGTCTATCTTGCCTTGGGGCTGCTCTAGAAGGCTTACAATAATAAAAAGGAAGAAAAATGAAAAGGCCTATAAACAGAAGTGAAATAATAGAACAATAAAGTAAACCATGACAAAGGAACCCAATGAGAATAAATACATCAGTAAGATAACCAAAAAGATGGAAGGGTAGAGCAGAGAGCAAAGGGGAGGTGGACTGCCATTAATCCAGGAGTGTGGAACTTCCCTATTTGATCCTGGAAGAGGATCTTTAAGCTCTTTTTTTTTTTATTTTATTTTATTTTTACATTTATATACCGCCCCATTCCGAAGACTCGGGGCGGTTTACAGCTTATA
>JANHFL010007366.1:10787-20892 GCA_032468155.1 Oxyrhabdium leporinum
TCCTTCCTTCCTTCCTTCCTTCCTTCCTTCCTTCCTTCCTTCCTTCCTCCCTTTGATAGCTGCCTAAATCAACAGTAATTATTTTCCAGCAAAAATTCTCATAGAGTTCTCTTTAGCAAGATTTATTGAGTTGGACGGAATGAGGTTACAAAAATGTCAGCAGCCAAACTGTTTTCAATTTAGAACCAATAGACTGCTGTGTACATTAGTGTAGTTCTTTCTGTTACTCTAACAGCTCTTTGATGAAGTGGCAAGGAGACTGGTCTCTTCACTAACTGTTTGCATCTGGTCACTTGCATATTATTTCTTGAATCACTTATCAGTTTCAGAATCAGCTGTTATACAATGCTTCATAGGTTAATCCCCTGCAGCTGCTTTTTGTTCATGTGGACATATCTTTCTTTGGGACTCTGTTGTTTGCCAGAATATATGTTCTTTGATCATCCTACCTAAGAAAAAACTTTGGAGCCAAACAAAATCAGGTTTAAGCTATTGTATGGGTCACCTGCAAGACCCATTTTATTTTTTTTCTGAAGTAATTCCAAGAAAGGGCTAAAGTTATGCTTTCTTTGGAATAAGTTCCAGAATTGTTAGGAGAAATAGAAAAGTCCAAAAGCTTTGACTTTCTTCATATTAATGTACGCTGGACAACTTGTACCACAGTATAGATCAAGTATACTACTTTCTGGCAAAGGGCAACTTTGGGTGTTTTATGGCATTTTAAAGTTTGTGATTAAAAAGTAGGTGGGATATTAATTATTTTTACGTTTTCTGGAAAATAAATTATTATTTTCAAATGATTTTCAAATGATTAGAAATTGTAAGATTATGATGAGTATTTTAAAAAAATATTTGAACATTAAATTAACTCCAACTAATTACATATTATCTTAAATTCCTCTTTCCATTACCTTTTTTTTTCATTACATATACAGTATAAATTCCATCTAAGCAGCATATCTAAAGGAAAACATAGAAGCTTACTCCAGTTTAAAATAATGATTATTTTCCTGCTTGGATATTTATATCATGTTTCTCAATACACGTGGTACTTTGGTTCGCTAATTCGTTCCACTAAAAGTGACAAGTACTGAGCAAACCATGTGACTTATCACGTGAGCCTTTATTTGGAAGAAGCCTTTATTTGGTTGGAAGAATTAGAGTCACATGGCAATCAACGCCAGCAAGTTCTACCTTGTGTATTGAATATTGACAGAGACGAGTACTGGGACAAGATTTGTTTCAAAACATGTCAAGTACCAAATTGAATGAGTTTTGAAGCAGTCAAGTACTGAGGTTTGACTGTACAATAATTGAAAGTACAAGTTCCAAGTCCCAGTAAGTCTCACGTGACTATATCACACAGTCACATAGCATAGTTTAATATGTTGGGCATGATTTTTATACTATACGCAAAAGAATTTGGCCTCATGCGTATTTAGGTGGAGCAAAAAAAAATAATGTTCCGAATGGGATGCTTTACATTTTCTAAAAGGAAAATAATTTATAGCTTTTGCAGAACACTATCCAAATAATCCATTGCCATTTTAAATACAAAGTTAATATAATTACTGATTTTATGGGTATCAAAAATAATTTTTAAATAGAAGATATAATTAAATGAGGCATTTTTAACCACATACTTTTCGGTCTGCTTATACTGCTGTTCTTGTTGGGAGGCTAGTGTTTTCATGTATTCAATCTGCGTTTTCAAATCCTGAATTTCCAATTTCAAGTGACAACACTGCAGATCTCTCTGTAGATCCTTGAAAAATTTAAAATTTAAATCAAAATTATGCACTATACAACTGAAAAATATCAAAATATAATTTTATACGAACAATGCAAGTCATTTATTTCAACAATGGGCATGACTCCAGGGTTGTACAGAGCGTGATCAAAAGTCCAGAAGGCAGCTGAGACCTTGTGGTCGAAACTCTGTGACACATAAAAAACAAGCAAAGAATCAATCATACGGTTGTGGCTGCCATCTGGACTTTCATGACCCTACCATACGGGACATCTCTACATGATACAGAACCTTATTATATAATAAGGAAAGTTGGGCAATGTTTTACAATAGTAGAACATCTTAATTTAGGAGAAATCAGGCAAAGCCAGAGAATATCTTTTTTTTTTTTGACAATTCACATCATTTGCAGCCAAACTGGTCAATGGTAAAGAAACAATGGTGGATATTAGTTGCCTAAATTTGGTTAAAGCTAAGAACCATGAGGACAATTGAATTAACATGTTTAAAGATAAAAATGAAAAAACGAAGTCCTCTCTTGGGACGACGACCATCTTAAGTCTTGGATTATTGTCAAGAAAATAAATGTGAACTGATGACAAATCGGGGAAGGCCAAAAGAGTAGGCAAAATGAAAACACTGTCCATGTGCTAATGCCTAGAAACTATCCAGACAAAGGCAAGAGGAAGTACTGTCTCTAATGGTAGAAAGTTATGAAAAAATACCCTTTGGCATGAGGTCTTTTTTTGGTTAAAATAAACATCATTACCACATGAATGAAAGCAAATGTACATGTCCCAAGATAATGTTGCAAGATCCAATCTGGGTCGGTCATCAGGACCAGAGGTTTAGTTTTCAGAGCTTTTGAACTCATGCTAGAGCTCATCCTTTTTTCTCTACCAGAATATAGAGAAATTCCCGGTAGAGAGAAGTTCCCTGAGGATAAGCTCCAGATGAATCTGAAAGCTTGAAGACTAAATCTTTGGTCTTGGTGACTGACCCAGATTAATTCTGCATTATTACCACATATTGATTTATAAGCCATCTAATTATGAGGGATATCAAAATGGCATATATTAAAAATAAAATAAAATACATCATAAGAACCTTAAAAAGAAATCCATAAAATAAAACAAAAGAACAGAGAACACAGGGAAATACAAAAAGAATCAAAATATTCCTTCAGTAATGCACATTCTGATATTCACCCTGGCCCGGGTCTGCTCAAAAACTCTTTTTTTGGGGGGCAAGAGGGGATAGGGCTGTTCAGACTTGGGAGAGGGGAAGATGCTGTTCCTGAGGGCAGGACAATCATTCATAAGTAAGACTAAACATTAGAATTTTTAGCATTTAAAAAATAATAACAATTGTGCTTTCTATTTATTAGCATGTTTCTAGATGCTGAAAACCGTTGACCAGTTAAGTAGTGACAAAATGCATAGGCTTCATTAAAGACTATTATATGGAAAATACTGTTTCAAGAATGCAACTTCCTTCTTTTTTTCTTATATTTTATACTTTGGCTTTTCTACTGATTGTATGACTCTTTTACCTTTCCATGAACAGCAAACAACAGCAGTTTATTGTAAGAATCCACTATACGCCTGGTTTGCATGATACATGAAGCCAATTGAGAACCACTCAAGGAGAGAAGCTATCCCATGTTTTTGTTTCTTTCCTTTATTTGGTTAATGAATAACATTTCCAAGTTCCCATTAAGACCTTCTGCTAAAGTAGGCACTAGTAGGCAAATCTATGACTTGTGGGCCACATCTGGCTTCAAATTGTAATAAGTAAACTAACCCTGAAGAACAGGAAGAACTGCAACCAAGACTTGATTCTCCCTCTTTCCCACAAACATAAAAGGGTGGGACGGGAAGGAGAGGCACATTCATATTTGTAAGATTCTATTACTTAATCTTAAAATAAAAATAGAATTAGCCTTCATGACATTGGTTTTCTACTCTGGTCTACGTCGAAGGACATCAGTCTTGCAATTTCAATGCATCCCCTCCCTCACTTCCATTATCTTTGTGAGGACCAGGGAGAGACAAGTCTGAGATGTTTTTCAAATTACATTAGCACTTCTGTGCTAATATTCAGCAGGAAAGGCCTCCTTTCTCCACT
Organism: Oxyrhabdium leporinum; assembly: GCA_032468155.1. Lineage (NCBI taxonomy): Eukaryota > Metazoa > Chordata > Lepidosauria > Squamata > Cyclocoridae > Oxyrhabdium > Oxyrhabdium leporinum. The sequence goes on from JANHFL010007366.1 coordinate 14,665, forward strand.
ATAACAGTTAGTACTTTTGGGCAAGGCTGGGAGAGGCAAATTAAAGAAGCAAACAGAAGCCTTTGATTTTTGCAAGATTTATTATTGCCACTTTCACCTTTATATTCCAAACTGTTAAGCCTTAAAGGAAAGAATATTTCAGTCCCAAAAGCCAGTCTACATCAGTGTGGCTACATTTTGTTTTAGTGCAAATTAGCCCATAGTCAATTGTTATTCAATCAATTCAAAACTATACTAATGCAAACCTTTCAAATAGCTAAACAAAATAGTATTTTATTGAATGTTCATAACATAGATAACAGCATTTTCTTTTTATTGCATCATAAACACACACACACACACACACAAAACCTGAGTATAAGTCATAGTTAACTAAAACAGCTACTGTTTTGAATAACCTGTGAAATATTCAGTGCCTTATTGAAAGCCAGACTAGTAATTTTGACTCAAAACACCTTGCCTTATTTTCAATAATTTATATTCCTCTCCAGTTTGTTTTCTTTCAGATTTATTTTCAAAACCAAACTCTTGAATTATAGACCAGTATATAAGAAACACCATTTTATCTTCAATTAAGCAGTAAATTTCAGCCCACCCCAAGTTTGCATATTTTGTTATTTCTAAACAAACACTGTTAGAAGTCAAATGCATTGGACTTTCATGGAAGAGAGGTATTGGCATGTAGAGAAGAAAACAGAGAGAATTCCTACATTCAAAGTGCATGATTGCTTTCCAATCATGAACCCAGGAGTTCTTTACTTTGATGGGTATTTCAAGAGGAAACATTCAGATTCTATTCAGATGTTACAAAAATAAGGATAAGCTCAATACAAGAATCACAGTGGTGTAGGTTTGTCTGCGGGCATTGTATATATGATATAGGCACAGATGGAAGGTTTGGTCTAACATGATAAATAAAAAGTCACAATGGCTAAACATTGGTTAATACAGGATGGTTTGCAATTTTATTTCATCAATTTGACCCCATTGGAAGATTACTCCATTATGTCAAATATAATAAATGCTCATAATTTACAGCCAAGTATCCATGTTCAAGAACGCCTTACACCAGCATTACTTCAATCTGCTTATCAATGGGATTTGTTCCAATGCTCTGACTTTTCTTGTCCCTCACTAATTAGTGATTCATATAATAGCACTCTTTTCAACTTAAAAAAACCCTAAAATCACTTAGAATTTTTTAAAAAATTACAGTATGCAATTGGAAGATGTCATTGTATCCTACCTCCTGTCCTTTGCAGGATGTTATTAGAGAATTACCATTGAAACCCATATGTATTGTAAGCAGAGGGTTACTCTGTAGCATAACCAAAAAGTATCATCAAATTCTGACAGTAAACTTGTCTGTGTAACTCAGCATTGCAAGAATCTTCAGGATAAGTAAATACAGCTGTGATTAGAGTCAGTCATGGAAGCCTATGATTGTTTATAGCTAATGGTTTACATCCAATTTATGAGTAGAAAAATGCTTGCTTTCTATGGTTATAAGTTGATTTCCCCCCTTGAAAAATATATGCAGTGCAGGATAAAGATCAACTAAGTCACTTGCTCTTAATATTGTTAATAGTTATTTTATACTGTTATTTCTGATAGGTACAGGAGTGTTATTTATAATTTAATATTGATGCTATGATGTCATTCTTGACAGGAGCATTTTGGTGATGCTGATGGTGTTTCAGACTTATTATGCATGTTTGATTATTATATATTTAATGTATGGAGTTGGCAGCATATAAATTCTATAAACAACTTATAGCTGAGACACAATCAATCAAAAGAATGAAGCAGCTTACTGGAGGAATATGACCATCTTGACCCAGGAGGCGCATTTCATTCTCCAACCTATGCAACCAATTTGTATTGTCCTCAAAACTTTTAGCTTCCTCTTCTTTTTTCTTTTCCAGATGCAAACGGCGACTTTTAAGTAAAGCAAGTCGGTGATCAAGTCTGCCAGTTGCCTATAAGAAATTTAACGGGTTACTATTGTAAACAAACAGAGCAATAGCAATAGCACTTAGATTTATATACTGCTTCAAAATGCTTTTCACGGCCCTCTCTAAGCAGTTCACGGAGTCAGCATATTGCTTCCAACAATCTGGGTCCTCATTTTACTGACCTTGGAAGGATGGGAGGCTAGCTCAACCTTGAGCCTGGTGAGATTCGATCTGCCAAATTGCAGGCAGCCAGCAGGCAGCTGAAATAGCCTGAAGTACTGTATTCTAATCACTGCACCACCATGGCTCTGCCAGATTCTTGTTGCACCATATTTTGCCTTATACAATGTGATTAAAGATTAGATTCAACGTCATATACAGAGATTCTCTGTACAAAAGGAGCTACTTTTCCTGTCTCTCTAGCCACCTGAAGTAGTTTTGGGGATGTGTTGGGGAAGGAGAATCAATATTTTCTGTTTCCTGGTTGAAAGTGAGAACTGAATAAAACTTAACCTGTTTCCTCTTGTCCATGCTACTTCATTTACTATCAACTATAACTTTAGAAACAGGGATATCCTGAAGTTACCTGTTATTATTTGCCTATTATTACCACTATTATCTTGCTATATCGGACACTATAGAGTATTGATACCATCAATAGGTAGTTCTTGACTGGAATATCAGGACTGGAATTTCTGTTGCTAAGTGAAACAGATATAAAGTGGGACTGCACTGCGTAGTGATGGCAATTCCTGCAGTCCCAGTTGCATCATTAATGGGAATCCCAGGTGTTAGTTTACTGACAAAGTCAGTGGAGAAGCTGGCAGGAAGTTGCAAATCCCAGGCTGGCAATCAGATAAATGATTCCTGCCAGGTTGGGGAGGAGCAAGGGGGTACAGAAGAGGGTAAGCAAGAGGATTGAGGAGTGTGCACAAATAGCAGTGTGGGTTGGAGAGGGTGTGAAGGGGTATGTGTAAGGGTGCAGCATGGGTATAAGGCATGGCGAGGCTTGAGGAGTGTGCGGGGATAACTGAGTAGCTGATGCAACGTGAGTGTGGAAGAAGGTACACGAATAGGGAAGACTTCATCAATGAGCAATCTTCCTTGCTGTCTTCATCAATGACTTTCTGGGGAAGCCAGTAGGGCAGGTTGCAAATGGCGATCACGTGATGCTGCAAACAATCAAAAGTGAGAACTGGTTGCCAAGCACCCAGATTGTGATCATATGACAAGAAAGTTGCTGAGATGGATGGAATTCCAAGGAATGGTCATAACCACTGTTCATTCAACACTCTTAGAACTTGAACAAATGGTCACAGGCCAAGGACTATCTTTAATTCAGTTTCCAGTTTTTCAATCCTCTAGTAGGAACAACTTGCCTCCAGATGTTGGGAATTCTCCAACACTGGAAGTTTTTAAGAAGAAATTGGACAACCATTTCTCTGAAATGGTATAGTGTTTCCTGCCTGAGCAGGGGGTTGGACTAGAAGACCTCCAAGGTCCCTTCCAATTCTGTTGTCCTGTCCTGTCCTGTCATTCTATTCTATTCTATTCTATTAATTCATTTAGGTGTTTGATGCAAATTCAAAAAGATATACACATATTTACATTATTTTATTATTACATTATACTCCCTTACCTCAAGATACTTTTCAAAAAGTTTGTTCCAAACTGCTCTTTTACTTCCATGTTAAATACAGTTATGTCTTTGGAATAAAAGCTTCTGAAACACTAAAGCTCACATGCATTTCTCTTCATCTCAAATTCTAAAATATTTTGTTCTTGGTATAGCAGCAGAAAAAAAGAACTATCATTCGTTTTTAGAAAACTACTGCCGTTAATTGAAAACAGATGAAATGAAAGCCTGAACACAAAAAAAACTGTTTGTAATTGAAATTAAAAGATTGATATTGATGGTTGATATATAATGGAAATTTATCTGCATGTAGCCTGCTCAAGCCTTATTGTTTTTTTCCAGATAATACATTTTATCTTTAGATTTTAAAGGTTAAAATAAAACTATTAATATAATTTAAAAAACAAGGAGACAAAAACCCAATAAAAACCAGCAACTTGACCCCAAGCCCCCTTTTCTCTCTTTGCAGTTATTGAAGACTTGCTATGAAATTAAATACAGCAGCAAATTGCTAAGAGGATTGAATTGCAGAATAGCACACAGTAAAAATGCAGTTTGATTTGGGGGATACCTTTCGAGAAAGACCCACAGACAGAGAAGAATACTGAGAGCTTAAATAAGGGGGGAGGGGAGAGAAAGTGGGTTTTTTTTTCCAGGCTGGGTTCTGCAGACTTAAATGAGGACAGCAGGTTAAAAGGGGAAAAAGTAATCAAATACACTCAACACTCCCCCCCATTCCTGTCTTCATGATGTTCTTCTCTTCTCAGTGGCGACAGCTAGTCCTCATTTAGTGACAGTTCACAGTTCGATTGACGATGAGAAACTTTTGTGACCAATCCTCATATTTACAACCTTTGTAAATATGCATTTACAAATACTCAAAGACAAATTCCTTCTGTGTCCAATCTCACTTGGCCAATAAAGAATTCTATATCTATATATTCTATATCTTTGTAAACAAGAGGAAAGCTGAAGTAATTATGTAAACCAAGTAGCGGTTCTACTTAGTGAACGATTTGCTCAAAACAGTCAAGTTGCCTGTCCCAATTGTGTTTGTTAAATGAGGACTGTGTCTATATGTCACCAACATTTGCAAGGTCTCCACTTGAGAGGCTGCTCGTTGCCTTGCTTTCCTCACATGCACAGAAACAAAACTTGACTCCCTCACTGCCTGCCCTAATAATCTGACAAACATTCCTAACTGTAAGAATGATCACAGTGATCATTTCCACATTGCGGACATGACTACAAGAAGTCTGCTTAACAATGCAGCACTTACCTCTGAGTAAATTGTGCCGAACTGTGCGGGGATTAATTAAAAAAAATAAATAGGATTGCACTGTTTGACCAGTTTCAAATCCCTTTGGTGTAAACATACCTGAAGCAGGCAGGAAGAAGTAGTTTCACACATAGGCACTCACAATGGGAAAAATCCATGCCACCAATACTCATTCTGATAAATGAATATTACTTTTTTATTTTTTGATTACGCCTAATCAATATTTTCCCCATGTGATTCAGTGTCTAAAACCTAGGACAAGTAACATTGTCAATAGTAGTTGGAACAGAAAAAGGAAAGCAGATCCCAGTGATGTTAGTGATGCTTCTTATGGGACAAGTTTTGAGAATTTAAGCTCAATGACCAGTAAGAAACAAAGCTAGGATCAGAATCTCATCAACTTTGGTTTTATATGGATTGGCAGGAAAGACAACCCAAGAGAACTACATGTTGAATGCAAGGAAGCATTGGGTAACAGTAACCAGAATTTTGCATAATTAGCAAGATATCTGAAAACCAAAAATTCCAATTTGAAAGTTAAAAGTCCAGAGTACTTATAAAAAAAATCCAGATGTCCACAAAAAGAAAATAACATTTCATAAATTCTGTGTAACAACAGAATTGCCCAAACATTGATTTGTCTGTTTAAAGCATCAACCTTCCAAATAATTGTAAAATCCAAGGGATTCTTTCTACTTTTGAAACATTAATTTTGCAATTATTTTAAACAGTTTGCTTTTTACACAAACTATCTGTCTGGATGTTTATCTGAATGACCTCCTACATATAAATAAAAAAGAAAAATGCGATAAGAAAGAAAAGATGACTCAGAACCAGAACCACCTACTTTAGAGTGGGGTATCTATGGAGATTCTCAGTCATGCAGGTCATAGTTGTCCCAAAGGTGCTTTTTCAAGAGGCAACTAGACTTTCTGGTTTTTCCTTGAATTTATATTCCTTGCAGACAGCTGGTCATTTGCATTCTTTTAAAGAGCTGTTTAGGCAACCTGGAGGTTTACCTGTGTCGTCAAGGTTATCTGAGTAGTGCTAATGAGTGTGGAGCCTTCTTGGAACTGTTGAAAGGACTGTGTTGTAGACTGGAGATATACAATATTGTATCCCTCCCCATTGAGAGAGGGCTGTTCAATTTTGACATAGATGGCTTCTTTGACCTCTCTTTCAATCTAGCGGTCCTCTCTGTCCAAAATGTGGATCTCGCTGTTTTCAACAGAGTGGCTTTTGTCTTCTAAATACAGATGGAATGTCCTGATGGGTTTGTTCTCCTATGTTGTGCCATGCGTTTATGAAGTGGTTGTTTTGTTTCCCCAATGTACAGATCTGCACATGGCTCACTGCAT
>JANHFL010007367.1:0-21266 GCA_032468155.1 Oxyrhabdium leporinum
AAGCTGTAAACCGCCCCGAGTCTTCGGAATGGGGCGGTATATAAATGTAAAAATAAATAAATAAATAAATAAATCTCCCAAACTTTATCCCTCAAATGTATTCAGTAAACAACAAGTAAAGGCTACCATATATGGTAACATAATCGTTTTAAATTTAATCAAAAATATTTAAAGCTTATAACAAACAACAAAAGGTTATAACAAATAACCTTTTACCCTCATAACTCTTTATTAACATAAAACCCTAAAATGTCATATTAATATAATCAGGAAAAAAAATCAGAAAAAAAGTCTTATTTTATTTATATATTCGTTTGTTTTTTAAACTTCTGTGCCACCCATCTTGCCTAGGAAGCTCTGTCGTTCAATAAAAATACCATATAAAACATTAAAACAATAAAGATCATACATTTCAAATTGTTATTCAATTGACCAAGATGGAGGGGAAGGAAGCACTGTACATACAGGAAGGAGATGGGTTCTGTAATCCATTAACCATCTCCAGGATGCCATTCCCCCATTGGGGCTCCAGGCCAGTTGGCAGAGCCAGGGTGTCAAGCCCTTTTGGAAGGCCAAATAAGTGGGTGAGGATTTCACGTGGGGAGGCACAATGTTCCCAAGCACATCCACCACAGCAGAAAAGGATCTTCTCCTGCCAGCTGAAATTCCTTGACCAACAGAATCCACAACATGCTGCTTCTTATGAATAGAGCAAAACCTTAAAATACCCTCTTAAAGTCCTAATCAGAAAAGATCCATAAAAAATTGTCAGAAATAACAACCTACCTGTTTAACTTTGGCCAAATAATCCATCCTATATTGCTTTCCCTTACTCCCCAAAAACATGATCTTAAGCCCCTACAAGTAATACTCCCAACACATGTTTTTTTTTTCATTTTGTTTTTGTCTGTTCTCAAAAAAATCCCTCAAGTATTAACAAGTTTCTTTTGTAAATCCAATGTAAAAAGGTTGTATATGTATTTGTATATTATACTATTTAATAAAGGTTGTATATGCCACTCTTATGGTCTGTTTTCTGCACATCCTCTTTAATTAATATAAGCATGCTTTGTTCAGCATCTTGTTCCATTTCTGTCTTATAGCCTATCATTTTCATATTTAAGTCAATTTCATTTTTGTCCAGTGTAACTTATTTCTCTTCCATAGCACCATTTAGATTTTCATTAATGGCAGAAATCTTGAAGCATATCTTCTGAATCATTTCTTACAGATACTTCTGGATGCATCCATTGTATTATTTGCTTCTTATGCCTTCTACGATCCAGACTTCAAAAACCCAAGTTTTTCCTCCAAAGAATGTAAACATCTAGTTTCCCACAGAAGGGATTTTATAATTTATTTCCAATTTTTATTCCAAATTCTTTAACTTTCTAAAAACACTCAAAACATTATTTCCTGTATTCCAAACAATAATATTTTTCCAAACGCTTAGAATTGTATTTAATACTTCTTTAACCAAAGAGAAGGACCCTTACGCAGTGAATACTATAGAAACTTGCTGATCTAAAGAGTCTTAATATTTCCCAAAAGAATAAAAAGATTAAGAAATGAGATTTGGCCAAACTTTTTGTCCTTAAAAGACCATGTTACGATGGTTATGTCTATGACTAGTCTAACGAAGAGAAGGACTAGGGTTGACGATACTAGTCTTCTAGTCTTTAAGGGGCTGCCCTAAAGAGAAGGGTGTCAACCTAGTCTCCAAAGCACCTGAGGGCAGGACAAGAAGCAACAGATGAAAATTTATCAAGAAAGATCTGACCTAGAATTAAGGAAAATTTTCCTGGCAGTGAGAACAATTAACCAGTGAAACAGCTTCCTTCAGAAGTTCTGGGTGTTCCATCACTGGAGATTTTAAAGAAGAGATTGGACAGCCATTTGTCCAGAATGGTATAGGATCTCTTGCTTAAGCAGGGGGTTGGATTAAAAAACCTCCAAGGTCTCTTCCAACTCCAACTCTGTTATACTGTTACTATTACTTTGGCTCCCAACAACTCAACAACTCATAAACCGCCTACAAAACCATGGTTCCTGCAGTCTACTCAACAAGACCAGTTGTCTGGAGTGGATGTGAGTTATCTCACAGTCTTTCCTGAAGAGATTTTGCAAGTTCAAATACAGCATCCAGCCACTATCTCAATCATAAATGCTGTCTTCTAACTAGCTCACCATAGCATTCATCAAAAGTCCCCCTCATTACCCAAGTATTGACTTATGTTTTATAATTTTATTATTAGTTACATAAGAAAAATACAATATCATGTAATAAAAGCGCTAAGCCAGATTTTATTTTCTAGGGCTGGATCATCTTATGTTGTTATATCATATATTGGTTGTAGTATTTTTGATAACACATTGCTTGTACGTAAGTGAGTTTCCTGCATTTCAATTCCTTCATTTTTTTCATTTTGAAAAAATGAAAAATCCAGATATTTTCTAAAGTGCTCCATGTTTGGATGGTGCTCTGATCTAAAACTGTGTCCATTCACCTGGTAATATTTAAAACAGATAAATGTGAATTATACTTAAAAGAGGTATTTTCTAGTGAAAATGCATTAGGAAACTATCCTTATTTTCAGCTTTAATGTTTTGGAGAATTTCTGTTCAGTTTTTTCTTCTGTTCTGAGAGCTCTATTCTGTTATCTTAAATCTTACTGAAGAATTTCCTAATCAGAGACTTTTGAGTTAACTCCTGCCCTTGACACTGCTTATCTTGTTTGTCATCATTTCTTGCTATATATATATATAAAATTGGTATTTTATCAGAAAGATCTCTTCCTTTCTCTTTGGTTGCCTCCATGCATACATGTCAAGGCATGTATGCACACATTATAGATTGTTACATAATTTTTCCTTTGGGGGAAATACCTCACACAGAAAAGTAACTTTCCTTAATATGACTATGAACATTTGGAAATTATCTAATCTGAGAAGTATTGGGGCTACATTATCAACTGGATTGTGAATTTGTTTTTAAGTTTTGAATTCTACAGCACTATATAAATGTGTTTTTTTTTAAATTGATTGGAAGGTGTTTAGTCCCTCTGGACATCCTTTTAGACGAGAGAGGAATCTTGGAAAATATTAGTATAGTAAAAGAGGCGGAGAAAGATGCATGTAATGTAATGCTGCTGGTGAAAAATAATTATCTTTGTTCCTCTAGTGTTCCAGAAGTATCCATCTGCATAGGATGAAGTGTCAGGCATGGGGAACCAAAGAGGAAATTCTGTCCCACACACACACACACACACACCATAGAGAAAAAATCCACAAGTAGACTCGCATATTCATTGGAGCTCACTATCCCTTAAGTAGTGTTTTCAAAAGAAGGAAAAAAATCTTGAAAGCTGGAGTCCACTATTAATCACATAGTCTAATGGTAAAGAGACCAGGCTAGAAACCAGGAAAACATGAGTTCTAATCCTGCCTTAGGCATGAAAGCTGGCTGGGTGACTGTGAGCTGGTAATTGTCTCTCAGCCCAATCCACCTCATAGGGTTGTTGTTGGCAAGAAAATAGGAAGAGGAAGGAGTGTGAGGTACATCCACCACCTTGAGTTATTTATAAAAAATAATAAAGATGGGATTTAAAAAAAACCCTAAATAAATATATGCATTAGTTTATGTCCTACTGTTTAAATCATTTGACATATGATTCTTGTCCAGCATCTGCCTGTAAGGTAATTCAGAATTATTTTCTGAATACCAGCATGCTATAGGTGCTCATAATATCAAAGGATGCAAAACTAGTGAATAAAATGGTTTAATATTTAATACCTCAATAACCTTTAACATGAAGTTCTTTTGGAACAGAATGGCAGCCTGTCTGTGCCATTTCATATCTTCTTAAAAATTCTCGAGAGTAAAACTTACAAAGTATTGATAGGAGGGGAGAGATCCAGCCCTTACCCAATGCTTCACTGGTTTCCGCAGGGCTCTGTACTCTCTCCGCTCCTGTTCAACATTTATATGAAGCCGCTGGTTAGATCATCCATCACCATGGACTGAAGTATCACCAATATGCTGATGATACTTAGCTGTATGTCTCAGCCCGTGGTGAGTTAAGTGATGCCATGTCCTCCCTCTCGCAGTGCCTGAATGCTGTTAGGGGTTGGATGGGGAGCAGCGGGTTGAAACTAAACTGGTCACATCTACCCGACCCATCAGAGTGAGGACGCAGGGAATGTTGCGGGTCCCATCCCCAAGGGACATGCACCTGGTAAGACCCAGAAGAAGGGCTTTCTCCATGGTTCCCTCTCTCTGGAACATCATTCCCCCAGAGATTGGAACGGCCCCCATTCTAATACTCTTCCGGAAGGCGCTGAAGACCTGGTTCTGCCAGCGGGCCTGGGGAACCCAGAGCGGGATGGAGCCCATTAAATGGCTCGTGTGATCTGTTGTCTCCAGGGCGGGGGACTGGGAGTTGGGGTGTGATTTTGTTATATTATGCTATATTAATTTATTTGATTCTTTTTGTTAGTTTTTATTGTTTTAAATGTGGTTTTATATTCTGTAAGCCACCTGGAGTCACCATGGGCAAATAGGCAATATAAATTCAATAAATAAATAAAGACTCCCTCACATTTTATCATTTCAGATACACAAGAAATCTTATAGATAAAGGAAATGGAAAATTCAATCTCATGATCTTATGCTGGGGAGAAGGCCATGGCAGGTTTGTAATTGAAAAGATACTTAATTTTCAAAAGTCTGTGGACGCGATTTTACAATGTAAATACACTTGAATGCACCCTGAAGAGAATGTTGTTTATGTTGTAACTTAGTAATAGATGTAAAGTTCACCTTTCCAACAGATTTTAAATTCACAGATCAAAACCAAATGTGCAACAGTTGTCAGTTGTTTTTGTATACCGGATTACTTTTCATGGTCATTGGTCATCTGGTGCTTGCTGATTTTTCTTGAAGAATATTTTGTCTTTCTGTAAGAGTATAATGCATGGGGATCCTGTTTCGCCTGCAACAGCTAGCCAGAAAAGATAGAGCTTGCTTTAATTTCAGAAAGCAAATGAAGATGCACTTTATTCTCTGCCAGCATTCAACAGCCGCAGGATTAGTCCAAAATGACCATGTTTTATCGTTGCTGTTATTTTAAGTCCCCATCTCCAGAACTGAGACTCTTAACACAATTTCTGATAAGAGAATGATTACCAAAAAGGTGTCTTAAAAATGCAATCTCCCCATACACACCAAACACTTTTTTTGCAATTTTGTGACTTCTAGCAATTTTGCATGCTCATTCATGAGTTTACTTGGCAACAGTAGTTAAAGAGTTTTCCATTGCCACTTTTTGGAGGTTTTTCTGCTTCCAGATCTCAATCCCTCATGCTTTCCCATGCAAAGATCAATCACACATGACCCTTTTAAACTTAACTGAGACCAGACCGAACTTTTTAAAAAAATAAAATAAGCATCAGTTCTAGAACCTCTGTTCCTAGAAGGGCAAATCCTTTCCCTGCACGCTTGAATCCTCAAATATTTTTAAATATTTAATTTTCAAGCATTTTTGTTACACTTCAGCATTATTTGAATATAACCACACAGTGACCCAAGAACTAGTCTAAAGTGCAGTGATTTCCACATGGGTTCATCACTAAAAATTATACAGATCACCAAATTAAAGTACATAACAAATGCTGGTAGACATCTGGATTCCTTCATTAATGTTCATCCTATCCCTGTAATCAGCAACAGGTTTCCACTACCAGCTACAGATGAAAACAAACTGGGTGAGCATTGTCTTTTTGGCATGCAAACATATGGTATAAGTGGATTTTATAGCTTAGCCAGAAACTAGTCTGTCATTTTATTTCTGGTTTTTGCAGGACTACTATCTTGATTGCTTTTGTCAGAACCAGCTGCTTTAGCGCCACTTGGTGACTTCCTTCTTTGTGCTTTATTACAATCGTAGCAGGGTTTTCATTGTTCTTACCAGCCTCTGTAAGATGGCTTCAGGGTTTGACTGAAAGAGCATTGTGCTGTGATGACTGCTTAAAACCAGGAGCAGAATGCTCCTCTTAGTCCCCCACCCCGTCTTTTCCTTTTTTTTTTTTCATTCTGGTCAAGAGAGTTTGCCAATATCTCTCTATAATGTCATTGGCAATGTGACAAAGAATAACGTATCCCTTTTATGTGTAAGAATGGCTTGGAACCCTGAGGTCCTGAAACAACATTTGGCCAAGTTGCCTCTAAGGCAAGGGTGGGCAACAATGCTGGCTTGCGAATTCTGGGAGTTGAAGTCCACAGGTTGTAAAGTTGCCATAGTTGCCCATCTCTGCTCTAGGGCAAATTCCATGACATGGAAGGATATGAGCTTTGTAAGACAGAAAAAAATCTGCTCCATTTTGTAGCTCATTCCTTAGTGAATAGGGAACTTAATAATAATATTGGTTTGGTTTGGTTTGTTTGTTTGTTTTGTTTTTTTTGGAATGTGTGCTATTAATATTGAGAAATTATTGTGGCTCTTTTCCAGTTTAGTTTGTACCCAGCATATTCCTGTTAATTCCTATATTAGATCAGATCAGAGCAAGCATCACATCACTCAGTTCAGCAAACATTGAAACAGTAAACTAGCAAGACTGTAATAAAGACTGGCAAAATAAGGAGGGAAACATGAACCACAAGCAAAATTTACATTGTCTCTATGATTTATCAGAAGGCATAGAACTTTTCCACTGCAAACAGTATTCTGGGGAATTAGCATGGGCAGTCTCAAACCAATTGGCCTTAAGCTATTGTAGCTTTATTTCCATTCTAGAGATGGAAAGTAGGACAGCAGGTGATCCCTCTTCTATTCTGCATGTGAAAGAAACCATTTCATGGATGTGGATGAAGTACACAGCAATTACAACCATATTCACAATTTTACCCATCACTTTTATGGCCAAAATTGAGGGATTACAAGTATTTAGGCGCTTAGAGAGATTAATTAGCATGAAGCTCTGCTGGGAAGCTGCAGTAGTGTCTAGTAAATTTGCTTACACAGTTCTGATTGTAGTCAAAAGCATGTAAGGTGCCAATATCACTTAATACATACCAGTCTCTTATAACAACAGTAGGACTCTGAAAACATGGCTACTGCTTTCCAACTACTATTAGTAAATTAGTAGGGCAATAAGGTCTGTAATAGTAAATCTATGGGTAAGAATTGTTTCTACATAGTTTAACAGAGTTTCCAAACCTAAATATTGCCTGTCTTAGTTCTATTACTTTCCTAATTAACATTTCTAGCCTCTTTGAAATATGTGCATTTTATAACCTACATACTTTACTTTTTTTCTCTAAATGTGTTGCACAATATAACAACGTGGCATTTATTTTCTACTGCAAAACAGAGTCAGAAAAATCAAATAGTGCCAAATTGGTTTTTAATAAAAAAGATGTGCAAACATATTTTATAAGTACTATTTTCCCTACTGACCATCTGCAATAAACTTGGTTGCTGTGTTTGTTAGCAACTTGAATCCTGAAGCCAAACACTCAGAAATATAGCATTAATAATGGTGGATCTTAAAGCATGTTAGGAAGCTTGCAGGACAAAAATGTTATAAATAGCATAGAAATAAATATGCCTGTATGTAAGAAATAATTGCAGACTGAGCTTACAATTGAAGAGTCAGTGTATAGTTTCAAGTAAAAAAAAAAGAAGTAAAGATTGTGTTATTTCTAGTTGTGATCCTTTTGGGCTAGCCTGAATAATCTTTCCTTTAAAGTTCTGCTTCTTAGTGCATGGGTACAATTGCTGGCTACAATACTTACTTTGATTCTGTCCAGGTAAATGTTTGTACAAAAAAAGTGCAAAATATGTACCTGAACTGTCCACTTTTGCTGAACTACAATTCCCAACACCCTCACCATGGAACATTTAACTGAGATGCTAGGATTAAGAATTTAGCAACACTTGGATATTGAAAGTTGGCTGCTTTAGAGCATTGTAAAGAATAGACTCTTTCACATAGAACTCAACCCCTAATTAACTTCAGGGATATGTCTTGCCAACAATGTAGAGCTGATTTATCATTTGCCTACCTCCAGGGTGCTCCCCACCCACCGCCAACTTCTCAATCAAACTGACAGTTGTGGAATTTCCTGGCAATCTGCAATCCAACTACTAAGCAGATCGAACCTTGCTTAGCTTTTCCAGATCAGCCAAAGATGTTGGTTTATTGCTGTTACCTAACTGGAATAGGACATTATATTTATGATAATTGAATTTGTAGGGCATGTTGTGCCATGCAAAACAGCAATTAATCATTTTTGTATATTGCCAATATGCTTTCTGGGAATTCTGGAACTTGCATTTTAATTCTTTGGAAGATGCCAAGTTGTGAAAAGCTGATCTAGTACATATGTATATTATATATCTTACGGGCATCAACTTTTCTGACTTTATGCATTTTTTGAAATTGTTTTTGTAGTAGTATCCATGATCACACAGATTCACACTGCTTCATGAAGCTACTTCAAGGAAACCTAAAGGAAACTTTGTTTGAGTGGCCTGGCAAAAAAGGAGTTGGAGAGATGCTTAAAAAATCAGAAAGAGTGTTAAAAAGAAATCAGTGTGCCTACATTAATGGTAAGTCGTTTTGCTCTGGTGTTTTTAAATTTAACATTCTTCCCCAATAACGATTACCCACAAAAGTTTAAATTTTTATGGTATGCTAAAAGTCATGAAAAGGTCTTTTTATGCTTTTGGGGAAGTGGCCTTATTTTTCCTGCTTCAGTAAATGACTTGTTTTGCTTGCTTGCTTATTTATTTATATATATATACATAGATGCAAGCATGATATTCCATAGTTTTCAACAGATTCTGGGAAGCTCATTTAATTTTCTCCTTACAATTTAGACAGTTTACATCCAACAGGGACCAATCTTAGATGTTCATATGGCTGGGCATCTACTGATAGCTTGGTAATTATTATTGATATCCCAGTTGCCATCAAAACTATTGCTTGGGGCAAGGAGCATTAGTTGCCGCTATGCCCATCATTCATTTATCACTTCATCTCACCTTCTCTTTTCCATTGGCATATTGTCTAGAAGTATTTATTCAGCTCTGTTCTCTAATCCTCCAGGACAGGGGAGTGGAACAGGAGATACTGCTTGATCCTCCCAAACGCTGCCAATCACACTGTTATATTTTTTTTTAATGGGAAAATTGCAGGAATCCGAGAATTGTCACAGTTTTATGATAGAGACATTCCCTGTCAATTCCTAGTTTGCCCTTAAAAAAAGCCCCCTTCATTTTGCAATATTTGCTATCATAGTATTCTACCTGGGGAAAAGAAATCTCAAAAATTACAGTTTTTACCCTGTATAGCGTGTTACTGGATATGGGAATACGGTGATTTCGTTGGAGACAAAATTGAAATGATTTTTAGAAAATAACTTTATTCACAACAAAATAAAACAGAGAAGAGAATATGTTCAGTTCATGTTGATATACCAATGCCTGAATATTTTTCTAACCTTGGAGGCAAGATAGAGAGAATAGATAGAACGAACAGAGGTTGCACATACACCAGTCAGTCTTTAATTTAAAATACTGACTCAATTTCCTTTCCTAACAATGGCATTTTTCCATCAAATTTCTCTTTCTAATCTGTGTTATTTTGACTTACTGTACAGATAATAATTAAAATGTGGGATTCTATATAATTTTGATGGTGGGGATTTCAGCTAGAAAGCAGAACACCGTAAGTTCTCATTTGACCTTAGGCATGAAAATCAGGCTGGGTGACTTTGAGCCAGTCACTCTCTCTCAGCCCAACTCACCTCACAGGATTGTTGTTGTGGGGAAAATAGGAGGAAGTATTAGGTATGTTTGTCGCCTTGAATTATTTGTAAAGATAATAAAGTTGGGATAAAAATACTTTTAAAAAATCAGTAGTCTGATCCCAGAGATTATCTTCCTGTCTCAAAATAGCTACCCAAATATTTTAACAAGCTTTCACTTACCTTGCTGCTGCTAAGATTTCCTTATCTTCAAACCACATAATTTTCCATTGCATTCCTGAGAGCTGTCTTCAGTTTGTTTTATTTGTTCTGTTTGTCACAGTGTTTTTCCTTTCTCCCAAGTTGTCATCTTATCTATCCCTGGGCATCCATAAACTTCCTCAACTGTTGCTCCCATTTAAAAAAAAAGATTTTTCCCTTCAAACCATCTTTCAGCTATATGGTCACATATATTACAAGCTTAGATATTGGAACATGCACATTAGCTGCTTTCAAGCTTAGAAAAGCTTTTTCTATATGGCCATATCCTTGAATAATAAAGAAACCCAAACCATTCCTGAGTAAATTAGAAGCTACTTTTGGTATTAGGTACCTTTGTGGCTAACACCTTCTGGGTACCTGTCCCTCCACTTGTTTGAAATAACAAAGAATAAAATTATGTGACTCCATATCTGTAGAGATATAATGGCAGGTTTAGTACCTTCTTTCTCTCCAA
The DNA here is from genome assembly GCA_032468155.1 of Oxyrhabdium leporinum. NCBI lineage: Eukaryota > Metazoa > Chordata > Lepidosauria > Squamata > Cyclocoridae > Oxyrhabdium > Oxyrhabdium leporinum. Next base: position 10,485 of record JANHFL010007367.1, read on the forward strand.
ATTTAGGAAAAATTGGTGCCTTATCTGACCCAACCTATCATGTTTTCCTGGCCATTTTATCTTCCTGGCTTTGTGCTGAAATTCAGAAGAAGAGGCTAAGCTTAATGAGAAGATAATCTTCTCTTCCAACTCCAGATGCCAATGAAACCCAGATTGATGAAACCTTCTCAATATCTGGCATTTACCTCTACATCTTTGCTTAAAGTCCTTTATTTCAGTTAGTCCATGAAGCTAGACATGACATGCTTTGTAATTTTTTGGCTTTTCTCCTCTCCTCCACTTCATCAGTCTTTGGGTACCAGGAAATATATCCTGGTAGTACTACATACAAATAACAGGTATCGTGATTTAGGAGATGCTAGTACCATGTGCAATAGCCAAAGGAGGAAGCCACAACCACATTCCAGTTCAGCACCAAATATATTTCTGCTAGCTGGGTGACACTGAGATAGCTATATTTGCATTATTGTGCTACATAGTTTAGTGTCCAAACTAAATAGTTCCCCTGCTACTTTTCTGGCAGTCAGAGGAGAAGATGTAATTTCTTTTGATGCACAGGTCTATGAAAACCTTGAAAAAGGTAGATAAGTTCTCCACTGCTACCTTCAGTCAAACACCAATAATTTAGATTCTCCACCCACAAATACACATTCCCTTCCCCTGAAAAAAATGGATAATTTTAGCATGTTTTTATAACTTTTAGTTATAAAACGATGCTAAATATTTATTGGATATTTATTACGCTTTATTTTATGTATGTGTATACTCACTTTGGATATTCATTTTATCATGTTTGCACTGTGACAGTAAAGTAGCTAATCGATATGTATGTTTGAATACAAGTTGAATATAACAGGTTCCTTCCTAATCTGAATATCTTGATTCATACAGCCAGCTGGGATTGCTGTTGACCTGATTAAACATTGCATGTGAGCGCTGTCAAAGACTTTAATACATAGTTTTTCTTTTCTGGGATTTCTTCCCATTCAAATTGCAGTTTTATGTAATGAGAGTAGCTTCTGTTTCTACAATTTTCTCTCAGTGAAAATCTCCAGCTCCTGAAAAAAATGACCTACCACCAAACAATCCAGTAACAGACAACAAGTAAAAATGGCAACTGCCTAATAAAATGCAGAGGACCCATATTGGCTTGTAATCCAGCAATGTCTCCCAGTGCTTTATGTGGTTCTTTGTCTGTCTATTTTGTTGTTTTTTAAGAAAAGTCTTTAAAACCCATAATAGCCTTTTTAAGATTGAAATCATTGGAAACAGGCTTAGGAAGCCCTTCATTGCTCTTTCACCATTTTGTTTCCAATTTTAAAAAAATGAGATGGAGTTTTAAAGTACCCTTTTTTGGAGTTGGTCTATGTATATGGCCAAAAAAGAGCACCGTTTTTCCAGATTTGTATGACATAGCATGATTTAGAAGTATAAACTTCAGTTACTCCAGAATATTTTACTGAGGTCCAATGCTGATTAAGAAATAAACTGGGTTCCTGGCCTTTGCTAGGCCTTTGAAAGACCTTTAAATATAGCATGTTAACAAAGCAGCTGGTGAAGCCGTCACCTAGTGCAGGGGTCCCCATCCCCAGTCCATAAACTGGCACTGGGCCACAGCATGCCAGAAACAGGGCTGCACAACTAAGCGAAGCCCCATCCGCGGGATGCAGGCAGCAGGTGAAACCGTGCCCCCCTCCAGTCCATGGAAAAACCTCTCCACAGAACCAGTCCCTGGTGCCCCAAAAGTTGGGGACAGCTGACCTAGTGGACTTCATGAAGGGGTGGGATTGAGAACTTGGATCTACCCAATCTAACTGTGATTTGTTATGCTCTTATATTCTTTGTAGACTCCGTTGGTTTGCATCGTGTGGAGAACCCAAGCCATACCGAAACAGCTGTTAGTCTCCACTTGTACAGTCCACCTTTTGAAATCTGCCAGACCTTTGATCAAAGAACTGGACACAAGCAAAAAGTTAAAATGACGTTCTATAGTCAGTTTGGAGAAAGGACTCCATATGTAAGTATAATTACTTGTGTCTTGACATTTGTGATCGTGCTGATTGAAGCAATGAGGAAGCTGCCAGGAAACAAGCTTGACTCTTACTTAACCATGCTTAGACAAGAATATTAAAAACATGATAATTTTATGCCTGAAGAAAGCTTCAGGATTATTGAAGATAAAAACAATACACACTGGGTTTATTATAAACGTTTCTCTCCTGACTTTTTCATTACTAAAAAATAACCTCCAAAGAAAATATGTTGTACACATTCAGGATGGCACATCTTCATTTTAACATTTCATATTGCAACTCTGTATGTTTTTTTTAAAGGAGACTAAAAAGAGGAAGGGTTCTCTTCGAAAAGAGAACAAAATATTGGAACTTGAGGAACCAAAGCAGGCTAAAGTCTTTATTCTGATGTTGTGGTTCTCTCAGGGCAGACATTTGAAGAAAATCGAATTATGCAGTTCTCTGTCTTCAATGTTGAAAACACTGGTCTGCAAGATAGCCTTTGAGAAGTGTCTCAGCTAAAAAAGAATAAAATAAAATAAATTATTGATTATTAACCATTATTATTGATAGTAGTTTAACACTAATAAATGATGGTAATTATAATATTTTTTTAGATATTTCACAAATCAATTCCATTCTTTCCCCTTATATGAAACAGGCAAATCTGTTTTATACCTCAGAAAAATTATTGGAAAACATAATAGTACCTAATATTACATTTTTCAATCATAGTTATTTAGAATTTCTTGCCAGAGACATCTTTATTTAAAATAACTGAAAACTCTGCATTTATCTCTTTCTTTCTCTAGACTTCAGCAGTTTCTCAAGAGAACAACTGAGAAGCACAAAAAGTACCGAATTATATATTCTTTTATTTTGTTAGAAATTATTTGAGCAAGAGTAGAAGAATTATGTGGCTAATGCCAGTATCAAGCTGTATCTTTATGCAGGACTACATAGCTATCCTATATGAAAAGCAGTTTTTTAGCTATGATTTCTTTCTCTTTCTCTCTCTCATACATAAACACTAAAGGGCAGAATGTAGAAGATTCTTGCAGACAACCAACAAATAAGAGCAGGGAGGGGGAGAGGCAGAATGCCTTTGATTAATTCTACTTCTGAGACTGTGCACACAGACATGGTACTTAGCAGGCCTTCAGAATGAATGTGCACTACTTGTATATAACTTGTCAAACTCCACTCCGTGTTAACATTAATTCCTATCTAGTGTATACTTTATGATGCAAACAATGCTTTTTATCATGGATATAATAATTTGTTGGAATTTTAATTGTGCATTTTAAAATATAATGTAGAAGTACTATCTTTTTTTTTAGCAGGAGCAATAAGGAATATCCCGTACAATGTTTTATTCAGAAAAAAAAGTGTCTGTGATTCAGTTAAGGGTGATGAAAGGGCTCAACTGTTAATGTTTCAGCTGGGTGGTATTATTAAAACCTGTCCAATTACCTCAATAAAACTGATTTTTAGACACATTTGTACTATTGATTTTTTTTTAATTATAGCATTAATGATGAAATTGGTCCACAAAAATTGTCTGGTCAATAGTTTTGTTAGACCCAGCCATTACTAAGGACAAGGGGAGAAAGAACCGTGAATTTTATTTTTTTAATTTTTTTTCTGAATCTGGGATGCTTATAAACACTGTATCTAGCACTAGAAATTAAAAGGCACCAAGGAAGTATTCCATTTTTTTCTTCAACAGAATTCTTTGTTATGGCAAAAAAAAATGACAAAAAGATTTGGCTGATTTACTAATTAAAATTGGAACTCTTTTTCACAGAACAAAGACTGTGTACTTGTGCAGAATCTGACAGCAATTACTTGGGAGTGCACTTCAGTGAACTAGTAGAGCTTATATTACAAAAATAGTGCAAAAATAGAGTTGGAGACATTTTCTTCCAAAATTATGTTCACTTCAGTGATATTTGTATACTTCTAATAAAATTCAAAGCCAAAATTATTGAATTTTACTGTGATTCTTATTTTACCAGCTCATTGTGATAGCTGTACTAAATGTCATGGAAGCTACATTTGAAATTTAATTATTTATATAAATTATATAACACCCAGCTTTCAAGGTTCCAGTCCAGTAGTTTAAATGTGAGTATGTATGTATACATGTGTGTATGTGTGTGTATGGCAGCTCGAGCACCATATAATCATAAAATAATATTGTAAAAGTCAATCAAGAACAAGTTTGGTATAGCGGTTAAGACACAAGGTTACAAATCAGAAGACTGATTTCTGCCTTAGGCACAAAGGCTCTTTCTCTCTCAGATTTAGGAAGAAGGAAAAGATAATCCTCTTCCCAAAATGCTGCCAAGAAAACAGTAGTCCAGGCAACTGACTCAAAAGGCACACACAGACAGACAAAAACCAATTACCATATACCTACATGAAACAAACCTCTTTATGGAAAACAATGTGAGTGCCTAATTCCCACCTTGGATACAAAGTCTTCTATAACAAGGAGACCACTATAGAGAAGGATTGTGTAGGAGTACACATCCCTTGGATCTTTCTTAGTATGGGGCCTCTTAGCATGGAATCATACTTGCCTAAAAAGAGGGTACGGATTCCACATACAGGAGACCATACCCAAGTTAATGGATTGTTTTGGTTCCAGGATGCCTCTAGTAGAGGCAGCCCAACCTTGTTCTAGCCTTGCTCATGATCAGGATTTCCATACTGTCTAATTTGGGCATTTGGAGGTCATTGTAAAATTGAGAAAAATCAGCATATTGATGACCTGTAGTAGTGACTTAATATAGATTTTTAAGAAAGGAAAAAGTGTTGTATGATACGAGACTCTATATTAGAATATTTATAAGTTTGACTTCATTTCCCATTGCTTCAGCCAACTGAATGCAGTCAGAACAGATGAGGAAGATATCTAAAGGGCAAGCTGGGTAGCCTAGGATCAGCTGCTGAGGGTTTTTGCTTTTCTAACAAGCAAAACAAATGTAATTAAAATTGAGTTAAATTATACCTTTATCCAATATTCCAACAGTTTGTATAGCTGTGCTTTAAATTTATCTACTGTAAATTTACAAGTAGATGTGAGTCTTAACTCTATCACAGGGGTGTCAAACTCAAGGCCCGTGGGCCGAATCCGGCCCGTGGGGACATCCTGGAAAATGAAAGGGGCTGGCCTGCGTTGCATCAGACCACCCCTTACCAGCAGGTGCGTGTGCACGTGCTTCACTCTTCCAGCAACAGCTGAATCTTGTCTGCCTCCCCCCGTCCAGCCAACCGGCCTTCGTCTCTGTGCCCATCCCCTTGCCTTTGTGTCCAGTCTTCGCCTTTGCATTCTCTCCCTCACTTCTGCCCCTGGATTCTTGTTCCTACACCTTTGCTTCTCCATTCTCCCCCACTCTTCTCCAGTTCTGCGCCCGGATTCTCATTCCTACACCTTTGCTTCTCCATTCTCCCCCACGCTTCTCCACTTCTGTGCCCAGATTCTCACTCCTATACCTTCTCCTCTGTGCCTGACCCTTCTCTTCTGCGTGTGGACCGTCACTTTTCCACCTTTGCCTCTGAGCAACAGCTTTGCCCTTAAGGAAAGAAGTAAGCAGATGCCCCCTTGGGGAAGCTGGGCTGGGCTGGGCTGGAGTCAGCTGCAGGGTCCCAGTGCTGGAGGGCTAGACTGGTGCTTGCCCACTGCTGCCCAGGGCTCCCGAGTGGAAGTTCAAAGGGGAAGGCCTTGCTCCAGGGTTCAGCGAGTGTGACACAGGAGATACCCACCAGAGGTCCAAAAACCTTCATTGGCATACCACACATGTTAAATCACTAAACACAACACCTGATGCGCATCCTCTCCCATAAGCCTCCATCCCTTTGCCCCTTGGGTCCCCAAAGCACACCATGCTCCAAGGCTGTGTGGAAAATGTCTGGAAGTCAATGGAGGGGTGCTTTGGTCTCCCCCCAAAGGACAGACCCACAAGTAATCCCTAGGGATCCAACCAGCATTGCCTGCAAAAGCTAAACTTTGGATGGATATTTCAGGCATTTTGAACTCTATTTCTGGGCTTCTTCGATGTTGGAGAGAAATGTTTGCTTTTGTCATATAATTATATTTATGCAATCCAATAATTTCTTCCAAACTTAATAAAACATTAGTAAAGAATTGTAAGTATATGTGTTTTAAAGAAGCATTATCCTTGTTACATCTCCAATGGATTGCTGTTTTGTTAATCCTTTTCTTTATAAACAGTCCAGAAAATTATAAATATTTTTGTTGTATAAATCATAATGTGAGAGCCATTGATATTCTTGCAATAGAAACTGAAATACTTAGAAACCGTGTTTTTAAACTGGAAAGAAAAGGCTGGAGAACCTCCTCCTAGTATAAATGCTCACAATTGAATCCATATTTCAATTGTGGTGTCTAGGATATGTGTGGATAAGATATCACTGCCTGTTTGACAGCATTGCCCATAAATATATAAAGATCAAAAGCCATACTTCATTAAGGCACTTGGCCTGAATCTGCTTTAATGAAGGATTCCATCTAAAGATGAGTTGCTTTGTTTCTGTTATCAAGCTGATCCACCTAGATTGGAAGTTGCCGTCTGTTGTGGTAGAAAACTTAAAAGGATAATTGCAAAGTTTCAAATAATCATTGTATCATTTCCAAAGCTAACAGGTTTCAGTGAGTCACTAATCTTTCACTCAGATAAGCCAGGAGCAGGATTCCCAAAATTTATATTTATAATTTTATTAGAATTACACTAATACAGATAAAAGCATGAAGGAAGGCTGCCCCAACAAGCTAGCATCCTTACCACTCATAATTGGAAATGGGGATTCCCTTTCGAAAAGAGCCAGCCTCCCTCATGCAGGACCAGGGAGCACTGCTCCCCTGCCCCCATGTCTTGCTCTCCAGAGATTTGCCAAGGCAGAAGTTGGACTCAGAGGAAACTGTTTCCTGCAAACTTTCTCTTTCACGGTTCCACACATAGCAGCAGTGTCCTCTGCCTCCTTTGCAGGGAGGATGCACCAGACAGAAAAATGCCAAAGATGTCTGGGATTGGGAGAAGAACATCTCTTTTGGCATGCTGTGCACACACACACACACACACCATTCCAAATTTGGAGACTTTTATCCACATTTGAGCTTACAAACTGCCAATCATGGTGGGCCAGGGGAGAAGGCTGTCTCTTTCCTATGTGGATAAAAGTCCCAAACTTGGAATGCGTGTATGTGTGTGCGTTCATGCACTTGGCTGCTAGCAGTTTGGGGAGGTGAGGAGCTTGTGGGGCACCAAATTGTCCCCACATCAAGTTAGCCAGCATGACTTGTTCTGTCCAGAGTCAGCTACGCCCAGTGAGTGGCATCAAGCTGGCCACGTCCACCCACTCAGCCACGCCCACTGAACGGTGTCAAGCTGGCCACATCTACCCGGTCAGCCACACCCACCCAGTCGATGACACCTGCCCCCCCCAAGGTCAACCATAGCCCTGATGTGGCCCTCCATGAAATTGAGTTTGACACCCCTGCTCTATCATATAGTGCTGGCTGCCTCATACACAGGTGAGAAGGAGGTGTTCCTGAGAGGGATGAATGAAGAAAAGTCAGGAGTCTATGCCAAGAATATATAATCCCACCAGGGTCATAAGAGGCATGAAGTTTATCCCCAACTGCCCAATTAAAACAAGCGGACACCAATACTGAGCAGCAGCTACATAGGAAGATGATCATTGTAGTGTAATGGAATGTGTGCATGACCTTAGGAAACAAGAGGAAGAGATACTGTCTAGTAAACAATCAGACAAGACAGACAGGTGTTCACAGTGGCTCAACAGCCACTTGGAAAGGACCCACCCTAATGGATCAAGCAGTTAAAACTGGTGGTGTCAAGTTTATACTTTCAGATTTACAATAATCTGTTCACGTAACCTTATAATAAAATAGAATTAGTTCATCTAGTTATGTTTCCTGCCTGGATTACCTGGGAGGCTGACAGTAGTGACACCACAGAAGCATAATTTCCTACTATGTAGGACAAGGTAAACGACTCGTATATTTTATGAGAACAAGGATTTATAGTATAAAGTGGTTAATATATAATTCTAAATGATGGATCCCTCAAATCAGAAGTCATTCAACATGCTACTGGAGAAGAATTGCAGAACTTTCAGAATCCTTCTTAGTGTTTAAGATCTGGCTAGATTAAAATCTTTAGGATGTCTGTTACTGAAGTTGCCTTGCAAATATAGACAATCCAAAACTGCAAAGACAGCATAATTACAGAGGAGATACAAAACATAAGAAGTCTGAACACAGGAAAGCTCAACACAGACATCGTAAGCATCAGCAAATTGAAATGGACTGGAACTGAATACTTTCAGTCAGAAGAGTGTTTACCTGGGACCTGCAAAAGAAAAAAGAATGGTGTTTTCATAAGCAGGAAAGATATAGTACGAATAGTAATTGGGTACAATGTGATCAGTGACTGAGTAACATTAATTAAACTGTACAAACAACCTTTTAATGTGACAATTATCCAATTTTATGCTGCAACCACCGATGCAGAACAGGAGGGTGACAAGTTTTATGGTCACATTCAAACTGAAATTGACAGAAATATAAGCAAGATATGTGCTTATGGCTGGAGACTGGAATGCCAGTGTTGGAAATACTGAGAAGGAAAATGTAATTGGGACTATGTGGTTTAGGAAACAGAAATGAAGTAAGAGCATAACTAATCCATTTCTACCAATCTAATGGTTTCTTAATTGCAAACACATTCTTAAACAACCGAAATAACACCTGCAGTATATACATGGACATTGCCAGACAGAGTAAACAAAAATCAAATTAACTACCTTGTACCTTGTATATTATAAGATACAAGGAGGTAGAAGAGCTCTGATAATAGCAAAGACATGGGTGGGGCCTAACTGGGGAACATATTATAAACTGCTCATGTGCATGTTTCAAGTTAAGCTAAAGAGGAAGGAAAAAAAACAACCACTATGTACCACTATTTTCAAGGAGAACATCAAGAATCATTTAAAGTCCTGAACCTCATTAATGGGGAATGAGAGGAATTCTGGAATGAGATCAGAGAAACTGTTAAGGATGAAGTGAAAAGAGGTTGCTAAAAACTAAGATAGAGACAAAAACAAGCTGTATTGCAGAACAAAGACTCGAAACTGCAAGAAGAGAATCCAAAGCCAAAAAAGACAAAGATCTCAAAATGGAACGTAAAGAATTTCAGAGAACTGTCAGAAAAGTCAAGAAACAATGTTACAATGACATCTATAAAGGCACTGAATATGGAAACAGATGGCAAAAACACATATGGCAAAATAAGGAACATTTTCCAACAGATTTCCTAAATTAATTAGTATGTTAAAGATTGCCTGTGGACAGATAATCAGAAGGATTAAAAAGACTTAGATTTTTGTGAACTATAGCCACCATGAACTAATGCGGGTCACCTACAATGCCTACAATACAGAGATATTTAATCTTCTTTGATTCTAAAGTCAGAACATATGGAAAGAGCATATGCCAATTCTGTACAGTAGAGATATCAACAAGGTATCTTAGAAATTATTCCCTATTTACAAGAACCATTGGTACTAGAACATGAAGCTAGAGCAGTGCCCTTGGTCATTACCAAGTCAGAAAGAACTGATGGAATACCCCAAAAAATATGACAAGCAACAAAAGAATATGAAAAGGTTGTAAGCAAATTCTGTCAGCAAAACTGGAGAATAATACAACTACTAACAGTTTGGGAAAAGTTGCTCCACATACCCGTAGCACATACCACAGCAAAGAAAGGAAACCTGATAGGATGTGCAAACTATTGTACAGCATCCTTAAATTCATGTTAAAATCAGGGGTGGGCTGCTACAGATTTGCACAGGTTTGGGTGAACCCATAAATAAGATTCTGCGCAGTTTGGCAAACTGCCAAATCCCACTCCTGGCTGGCCCCACCCATCCCGCCCCTCCCAGGAGTCCCCACACAGCCCATTTTGGATCCCAGGTAAGAATAGGGCCCATGTGGAGGCTTGAGCAGGGTGAAAAACGGGCCCGTTTTTGGCCTCCAGAGGGCTTTTGGAGCCCGGAGAAGCCATTTTTGCCCTCCCGGAGGCTCAAGGAAAGCCTCCGGAGCTGGGGAGAGCAAAAACACCCCCTCCCCCTGCCATGGTGCCTGAGGCTGACTAGGCCACAGCCACCATGACCACGCACACCCAGAAACTGAGCAGAGAACCGGTTGTTAACATTTTTTAGGCCCACCCCTGGTTAAAATATAAGCAAGGAGGCCCATATTCAAATCCACTTGTGGGCTTTCCATATTCACTCAGCAATAGAAAACTGAGTTAGACAAATCTTGATCTGAATCTGATGTTGTGGTTTTTCTGAGCTTTGCTAGAAGAGACCAAATATCCATGTCATCTACAGTCTTAATTCCTTTAGAGGAATTAATTAGATGAATTAGGGATCCAACGGACAAGTGTATAAGCAAGGGCTCTATCTGAGTAACTGGTATTCATCTGCCTAACCAAGGTCTGTGGATACATTTTCTCTTGACCTCACAGTCAAGAGAAGTAAGAAGTAATGTTGCTGTTTAAATCTTCTGGAAAAGTTAGGCTCAATTTTCCCCTTAACCCCCCCCCCTCGATACCCCATATCCATCTGTAACCAATAAGCTGCCGCAAAGGTCTTGTGAGAATCTCCGAGGCTGGATGGTGAGAAGTGGTCATCCTCGGGATGCCAAGAACCT
>JANHFL010007367.1:21366-37021 GCA_032468155.1 Oxyrhabdium leporinum
ATACCCCATATCCATCTGTAACCAATAAGCTGCCGCAAAGGTGTTGTGAGAATCTCCGAGGCTGGATGTTGAGAAGTGGTCATCCTCAGGATGCCAAGAACCTTGAAAACTCAGCTAGAACCAGCAGAGTGGGAGTCAGTGCAGATGGCCACTTCTCTCCCCTCAGTTACCAAGCAGTTAAGCAAAGCGAAAGGATGCAAACCACTCCACCCACGGTACCTCTCTCTCATTCCATATCTCCAGAATGGCATGTTCTGATAAGGATCTGATATAAGTAATCTTTTAATAAATCAAGTTGTACAAGAAACTTTTGTTATTAGTGAATCTGGTATTTTAATAATATTTTTGTGGTAACTATATTACTTTTTTTTCTTATAAGATAGGTAAAGATTTGGCTGCATGTGTGAAACAAAGGACATTTGTGTTCATTTGTCAGAAGTTTAAGAAAAATCCCTCACATAAAATATTTTATTTATCATACTTTGTTTTTAATAATGGAAACATAATGCAGCATTGTTAGGGTTCAAAATCCTGCTTTTCCCTCATCTTGCTTTCTATATGTAATCTAAAAGAGTACCATAGAACAGTATCCTTTTAAACTCTAATACAGTTTAATTGCATAATAATTTTAATTGTAATACACAATTTTATTTTCCGGTTATGTATTTGTTCCTTGGCAAAGGCTATCAAACTGCCATGGCCACCTTCAAGATGAGGTGTGTAGAAAATTTAGCATTATTCCTAGAATGGCCGATATATATTTTAGGCATGTGCTAGAGGTTTAGGAATGCCAACTAGAATTTTTGAAAAACCATCCCAGTGGTCAAACAACATACAGCAAGAGTTATTCACATGAGGAATGCTGCATAATCATTCTTCCCATAACAGTGACATTCCCAGGACTAGGACACCTGACTTACAATCTTTTGACCAATAAATGCCCAGTAGAACTGTCAACGTTTGAATGGGAAAAATGTAATATAATTGAAACCAATACCTTAACTTTCCATTAGGCACAGTTGGTGAACATCAGAGAAACAAGTTTCATTAATGTTGGCATCATTTGACAGTTTTTTGCTTTACTCTGTTTTCATTTTATTAATAATAACATATGTGCAGGTGGGAAATGGATTTCTCTGCTTAGTCAGAAGTTATAGAATGATTAATCAAATAAACTTATTACAGCTTATTTATTTCATTTGATACGCCACTGACTACTAAGTCCATCAATGCTATGCAAGAGAGATATATTTAAGGACCTTTTAAAAATGAAAAAAGTTGTGAGTCCTATCCGAGATGTGTTTAAGGATCTTTTCAAAACTTCTAGCTAACATTTCTAAGGAGCACTTTCGCAAGAGCTGGGAAAAGGCTCAGTCCAAAGTTAACACCAGACACCAGTTCTAGGTCCACCTCTTCAGATGATCTCAGTAAAAATGGACATTCATAGAGAAGTTGGAATTCTGTCATATAGCTGGGATTTAAGCTGTGCAGGGGTTTCATAATAATGATCATTTTGCCCTGAAAGCCACTGACAGTTATGACAGAGCTTTAAGCGTAGATTTAATATGACCTCTGTGCACTTTTCTCCAAGACCAACCTGATTGCCAAGTTTTGCACTGACAGAAATTCTTGGACATAACACAAAAGGCTTATTATGCTTAAGCCTGAAGGTTCCTGGATTGTGCAGCTGGTTTATCAATTGAAACTGATAGATGGTGCTCCTAATAAGTTCCTTATTCTAGGAAACCAAAGAATGACAGGGGTTTAGAAGTATCGCAGAACTACGTACCTGCTCCTTCTGGGATTATTGTTCTATAATTGTACCATCTTTTGGAACTGGGTCCTCTCAGAATGAGTTGCTCCATCTTATCTGGATTCAGTTTCAATTTATTATTCCTCATTCAGCCTTTTGCTGATTGCAGAAGCCATACTATTTTTCGGGAATGTTACAAATAGGCCTGGTGTCACTAGCATACCCACAGCACTCCTGATTAACCACTCGTAATTTCATGTAAATACTGAAAAGCATTGGAGGACACCTTATCATAATTCCCACTTTGAATAGCAACTGTCTTCAAGCAACACTATCTTAAATCTACTCCCTGAAAAGCTGTGGCTCTTATTCCTAAATCTCTTGGGGAAGGAGGTATAACATGGATGATATCAAAAGTTCCCGAGAGCTCGAGAATTATGCACCTTCTGTCAATCTCCGGGCAGAAACCATCCATCAGAGTGATTAAGGCAATGCTGCTGCTTATCTTTATTTGAAGCCAATTTGAAATGGATCAGGATTACTTGCTTCCTTTAGGATTGCCAGCAGCTGGCATCTCTATTCCATTCAATTTACCCAACACGATAGGTAGCTAAAAACTGCCTTTACCTGAGAGATAATCTCATACAAAGTAATCATAAACCACACTGAAACTACAGTACAAGTGGTAAATGTTACTGCTCCAAGCAGCCTGTCTACATCTTTGGGCATCAGAAATTGAAAGCAACCCAGTGTAAAACTATACAAGAGTTTATTGTATAAGATGACATTGGAGTGGACCAGTCTATTAGGGGAAAAATGCTCACTTATCCCAACTTCTTATGTCCTTGGCACAGGGAGAAACAGCATTACAGTGTAGTGCCTGAAATCTAACGATGGGTTGTCCCCCCTCCCAGCTACAAAAGACTAAAAGTCTAATCCAGGACAACATATATAGCACATGTACACTCTGTTCATTTGCTCATTCTTTTAGTTTTGTACTTCTCACAAGCCTGAGAAAAAATTGTTTGTTCTGCCAGGGTGTAACCTTTCCAAGGTTAAAACACGCAATCTGCTTACGATTGTTGGCTGACATTTTAAAGGCTTGTTTTTCCATTGGTTGGCATGCTTCTGTCTTTAAAGTTCAAAATTATTGTAAAATCTGTGTTTTAATGAAATAAAAAGTTTGACAACTCAAATGCAATGTACCCCTTAAAAACACTATTGAAGAATAATATAGCACTGCCTTTCATTCAGTGGAGCTTCATTTCTGAATAGGTGTATACAAACTTGCAGCTCTCATGGCAGATGCCTCAGAAATGGAAAGTTTTTTCATATTTACTGAACACGTTTTTTTTTTCATTTTGCGTTAATGTATCAACACATTAACTTGGTGTGCAGTTTTATAATAGGATAGCAAACAGAGGTATTTGTTGAATTGTCATAGGTGCTTTTCTGAATACTTGCAGTGATGGGCCTCTTCCAACATCTGCTGCAAGCCTCAGGGGATTGGAAGAAAAAAGGTAGAGAACACACCTTTTTTTTTCTTTATTTAAAATTGGTTTCTGTCCAAGATCTATGCCAAAGTTCTGTATAGTTCCTTACCACGTTGTTCTATCACTTCTGAGCTTGGTATCCCACTTCCTACCTCCCACCTCCCAGCCCCAAATGTTTAATATGTACTCTGGTGTAGGGAGAGATTTCAATACGTGTAGATTTTCCTATCTCCGACACAAACAAAACCAGTTGGAATGTCCCCTTCAGAACTATGTGGGCTGTGCTAATTTGAATGTAGTGATCTAAGATAATCTATTTGAAGTCAACATAAAAGAAAATCACAGACAATTGGTTTCAATGCAAAATTATTATGTATCTTTGATTAACTGTCTCTTAATTCTGGAGAAGATAGAATATGATTTGAAAGCAGAGATACCAAATGTGTTCATTTACTCAGATACATGCCTGATATATGAGTAGGGATAGCAGTTGTAGGGAAATGTAACTTCTGTATCCCTGTATCCTGTCAGCACTAACCATGACTGGGACTGATAAAAGCTGGAATTCAACTAGTAATGAAAGCACCCCTGGAGTAAATATGGGTTGCAGAATACTTGACGAAGATGCAGCATCTGTGCATTGAGGGTCCTAATAGTTTTCTGCCAATATTTCTGCTTACACTCTATTCTCACAAGAAGTAGGATAAGAGTTCCTGGAACACAATGGGACTGGAAGTGCAGTAGATCCATCTTTGCAACAGCAGATTCTTATATAACATGGTACAGGTAAATACTTTTTTTTTGGTAATGGCTTATGAATATGAAAACATGTTGGGAATTAATTTTAAAAGATGTAAGGACAAAGCAGGGGTGGGGAATGATGCTGGCACATTCATAATGGGTGGGAATGGATTTACTAATGAAATATAATAAAATTTTCTCCTGGAGTTCTAGAAATTCCTGTCATATACTTCAAGTTAGTTCATGCATCATATTAAAATATGGCTTGTGTGTCCATGGTTTATTAAATACATTTAGCTGGGTTTTCATCAACAATGTTTTACAAACCATATTTATTTAATACTCCAAATCAGAATTAGACAAGTCAAACATATACACACGTGTGTGTGTGTGTGTGTGTGTGTGTGTGTGTGTATGTATGTGTGTGTGTAAATAAAGGGGGTAACGAGCAGTGGTGAAATTATTTTTTTTTACCACCGGTATTATGGGCATGGCTTGGTGGGGGTCATGTGACTGATGCTGCAGAGACAGGGCGATTTCCCTTTAACTGGTACTTCGATGCTGCCCGCCATCTGGCCCTGTGCAAAGGCAGCCAAATGGTGCCACCATTGCCAAAGGAAAAGAGCTTGACTCTCACGGTTCCGGTCACTCTGCATGCTGAAGCCAGGTGGCGGGGGGAGGAGTCATCATAAAGGGACAGCCTGCAGTGATTGCCTTCCGAGCAGCTTCGCTGCAAAGGGAGGCAGAAAAGTTTGGCCAAGTCGTCTCCTTCTTCTCAGCCTCAACATACACACAGAGCAAATAACCACACATCTCATGGTGCCGGAGGGACTCGCCCATGCACCGTCTCCTCACAGAAGGTCCCGGAGTGCAACATGAAATTCAGCCAGTGGAGAGACCTGCCCACCTGGCCCCTTCTTACGTACCACAGAGCTCACCTTTGGGCTCAATGGGGTGACTTCTCCCCACTGGTGCTTTCCCGCCCCAGAGTGCCAAGAGGCCAAATTATGTGATGCGCTCCGGGCCTCTTGGCACTTTGGGGTGGGAAATACAATGTAGAGGCCAGCAAGAAGAGGAGCAAAGAAAGAGGAAAAGTGGCCACCTCCTTCCCTCACACTGGCCACTCCATTCCCCCCCTCCACTATCAAAGTGGCATTGCACTGCAAAAGAGAGGCCAATGTGAGGGAAATACAAGGAGCAGCGGAAAAGGAAAAGCCTCCTTCCCTCGCACCAGCTGCTCCATTGCCCGTTTCGCCATTGCAGCCCCGCGCCATGGAGCTTTCCCCACTCACCACCGCCCAGATGCCCTCGCTTTCCCCAAATTCCCCAAGCATTTCTTTGCCTACCTTATTTCCAGCTCCGTTGCATTTCTTGCCATCGTGTGTGCAGGGAAATGAACATTTGTGTGGAGCTAAAAAAAAAAAAAATATTCAATCGATTCCAACTTCGTGAGATCTTTTTCTTTTGTGAGAAGTTAGAATTGATTGATTGAACTTTTTTTTAGGAAAAGAAATTTCGCTGCACACGATGGCAAGAACCGCAATGGAACTGGAAATCAGGTAGGCAAAGAAATGCTTGGGGAATTTGGGGAAAGTGAGGGCAATTGGGCTGTGGTGGATGGGGAAAACTCTTCTGCCCACAAAGAAGAAGAGAAGAAGCTGCTTCCCTTTACTGCAAAGAAGGCAGGTAAGTATGGCAGGGCCGCAGGCTGTGTGGAAGGGAATAGGGAAGGCAAGCAAGCAGGCCTGGCCACAGGGACTGCCAGAAAGGCCACGGGGAAGGCAGGGAAGCATGGCGGGGCCGTGTGCTGCATGGGAGTAGGGAAGGCAGGCAGGGACAGTGGGGGGAAGCTAGCTAGGTCGTGACTCACAGGCTTATTTACACAGGCAGGCAGATCAGTACCGCTGAGTTGGGCTGCAGGCACCATGTGGGAAAGTAGGCAAGCCGCAGAAACTGTGTGGTCAATGCAAGCGAGGAGCCACACAGTGTGCTATACCAGAGAGGTGAGATGAGGAGTGACTGGGCAGGTGGGGCAAGCAGACGGGCAGGGAGAGGGGCGAGCCAGCGAGTGGGTGGGCGGGGCCAGCCAGAGATGGTATTTGCCGGTTTGCTAAACCACTCAAAATTTTCACCACAAGTATGCCAGAACTGGTCCGAACCAGCTAGATTTCACCTCTGGTAATGAATAAAATTGAGAACTGAATGAATTGTTTCAAACAGACATGTCAAATTCAAGGCCCACGGGCCAGATCCCGCCAGCAATGTGGTTAGATCTGGCTCACGGGGCCACCCTGGAGACAGTGAGGGCCGACCCCTGCCTCCTCAGCCCTGGCCTACTCCAACCCGGCTGGGCACTCCCTGGGTGCACGCAGAGAAGGCAGTGAGAGCGGGGAGGGGCTGGCAATGCTCGCCAGCAGCTGCAGCTCATTGGCCTGTCAGCTGCTCATTGGCCAGCTGGATGTGAGTCCGGGGCATCCAATAAGCCATGCTCGGCCCTGCCCTGCCCCGCCCAGCCCCCTGCCTCACCTCGCATCAGTGGTACCACCACCAGCAGCAGCCCCATCCAGCAGGACCTCTGCTGCTGAGGCTGAAGAGATGGAGTTGTGGGTGCAGTGTCAGGTAGACGCGCCACTTCTTGGCACCTGAGATTGCCAGGGCGAAGCAGGGAGGCAGTCCTTGGTGCTTGGAGCTTTTGATTCCAACCACCTCTGCAGCGAAGTGGGCTGCTCCACCACACCCCTCACATGACTGCCTTTGCTCACTGGCACCCGCACTGTCAAGCCTCTCACTTCCCTGCAAGCTGGCTTCGCCTTCCTGCTCGGGATGTGCAATCAGGTGCCAGTTTCCGGTGCGTACACCTGATGAGGTGGCTATCTGCACATGAGCACAGAGAACACGCTAGGTACCAGCCAGCAGCTGGTTGTTCCCGAGGAATCAGCAGCAGCAGCCCGAGCTGCCTGTAGCCAATACCGGTTCAGCCAATCTGTTCCCTAAGTAACTTGAAATTTTTTCTTCACTATCCCGCCCATTTGCCAATGGCTTGCTTTTAGCTATTCCTTTCAGTAAATCATTTCCTTCTTAAGTCTAAGTTATGTTTAGCTGTGGTTTGTTCAACAATAGCTTAATAAATAATCCATGACAATAGAGTCACATATACCACTAAACAAAATATTCCTGCCACAAGACACATATCCTGGTACAGGATAGAGTCAACTGATCTCAAGCCATACTATGGCTCAGAAGACTGGAAAAATTCAGTGAGTCAACTATTATTTCTACATGTGGATAGAATCTTAGCAGTTGCTATGATTGCTTGCATGCCTCCTCAATTTGAAATCTGCTGGTAGGATCTTGTCGGTCTACATGCATTCCTAGAAAAATTAAGATCCCCATGTTTTGAAAGCGTAAAGAAAGTTGATTTTCTCCACTAGAACCAACAGTTCAGATGATAGATGCAATCACATTAACGGGGACCTTTCTCTTGAGTTTGAGACAGCTCTATGAAGCTTAGAAAGCGTTCATATTTTCATGTTATTTAATCTCCTAAAATACAGGTAGTCCTTGATTTACAACCATAATTGATACTGGAATTATGTTTGTAAGTCATGGTGGTCATTAACCTGGTTACTATGTGGCCCCGACTGATTTTATGACCTTTTGTCCGGAAGTTGTTAAGCAAATGCTGCAGTTGTTAAGCAAACATTGGTCATTAAATAAACCCATTAAATTGCATGGGCTTTTTTTTTTGCTGGAAACCAGAAGAAAAATCAAGTTTCCAGCAAAAAATGCCAAAAATATTGCAGCCATGTGACTGAGATTCTGCAAACAGCTGTAAAAACAGATTGGTTGTCAAACACCCAAAATGCAATCATGTGATGGGGAAGCTGTCAGAACTTCCAAACGGGTCATAACTAGTTCTGGGGAGATCCTTCATAATTTCAAATAAACACTAAGTAACCAGTCATAAATTGAGGACTACCTGTATGTCTTTATGCAATATTTATCTTCATAATGGCCTATGAATATGAAAACATGTTGGGAATTAATTTTAAAAGATGTAAGGATAAAGCAGAGGTGGGGAACAATGCTGGCTCAGGAATTCTGGGAGTTGAAGTCCATAAGTCATAAAGGGGCTATTGTTCCCCACCACTGGGATAAAGGTTCCTGGTGAATACATAGATATGTTATTGCCAACAATACAAAAGCGATCTGCCACAGGCTTCTTTCTGGATGTCTTTGAGTTGTTCATTGTAAACTACATCCCTGATATTTCTTAGTGACATCTCATTTAAATAATAATCCTGCCTAATGATCATTTAGCCTGTGTGACTTGTTCTGTCCCGACCTAGCCATCCTGAGTCAGCCGCACCCAGTGAGCAGCGTCAAATTGGCCACACCCACCCAGTCATGCCCACCTAGTCACAGCAACCTGGCTGTGACCACCCAGCCACACCTACCCAACCATGCCCACCTGGCTGCTGTGAGTTGTCATAGTCATTACATGCAACTGATCCTTTGAAGGCAGCCATAATGCCGATATAGCCCTCAATGAAATTGAATTTGACACTCCTGGTTTAAAGGCTTATTTCCCTCAATTCCTTTTCATTAAATGCTTGTATACTCAATAATCCCAAAGGTATTGGAGGTTACATTATCTCTTTGCACCTCTGAGACTCTGGGACCACTCGCAAACAGAATAGAGAGATAAGAAGGGTCTTCACAAGTTGTTTCTGTGTTGATTTTTCAACTCACCTTTTGTTAAATGCACCTTGGTGTCAAGAGACAAAAGGGAGTTTTCACTTTCTTTCATCTTCTCACTTTCTCTTCAACATGCAGATTAGATAGGCTTTCCTAACATGTATATTATTGAATAGATCTACCTGTTACTTAAAATACAATACCTTCATTGCCATAAATTCTGAATTCAAGACAACTACATTACAATATGAACATTTTTGTTTTTTAATGAGACCTGCTGCTACTTGGTGTTCTTTCAGAACTCTACATATGTCCCACAGCGTCCTCTAACAAGGGCTTCTGCTAAATGAATAATGCCTATTTTTGACTCTTTTCCTGTTACATTGCAGTTAAGAGAATTAAATATTAAATTGACAGCTGTCAAAATTTGGATTAGGTTGAATCTTACAGAAGAAAAAGAAAAAACTGGTAGATATGTGACTTTTTTCAGGAGAGATAGCAAGCTGTTCAAGTCCTGCCTTAGCCATGAAAACCAGCTGCGTGATTTTGGACCAGTCACTCTCTCAGCTCAACCCACCTGACAAGATTGTTGTTGTGGGAAAAGTAGGAAGAGGAAAGTATGTTGTGTATATTCATCACCTTGAGTTATTTGTAACAATAATAAAGCCGGAATATAAATAAATAAATAAATTTAGCAAAATGTCTATAGTTCAAACCTACTTTCTGAAAGTGAGAGATGCTTTTAATGACATGAAAAAGTGGCTCAGGGACAAAAAAGAGAAAGCAAGCACTTTTGTGAATGCCTCCATTGTGTGAAACTCTGAAAAACAACAGAGCAATAATAAATCTGTGAAAAAGAAGAAAAAGCTAAATTAATGAATTAAATAGCTTATACCTCTGTTTTCCAAAGGATGCTGCCTCTAATGATGCCTAATTTACTATTCTAACATCCATGTTATGGAAATACTTGAACAGTTAGTTGTTAATAAGGAATATCTAGGTTAGAATGCAACTGTTCAAATTGTGCATCACTTATCTCTGGATAGTATTTTGATTTACTAATTGCATACAACTAGAATTCAATATTAATTCCTTCAAATGAGGAAACAAAATAGCCTTCCTTCTACTCCTAAAGGTGAAGAAATATTAGCTATAACAATGGACTTCTGGCCCTTGTTCTTTCCTTAAACACATTTGTAAAAGTTGAAGAACTTCCTCTATAAATAAGACATTTTCTTGGCACTTTCTAAGCTCTAGACAATAGCCTTTTAAGCACAAAAAAGAAAGATTTTACACCTCTCAGCTTTAACAAGAGGTAATAACAAGAAAACTCTCTTTTGGACTTGGGCCAATCCCTGTTGGCCACAGCTACTGAGTCCTCTGAGTACAAATCAGTTAGATAATTATTCAACAGAGAGGTCAATTAAGTACTCTTCCTTTCTTGCTTCACTGCTCTTCAGTGAGGATGTGAAGCTTTCCCAATGAATCTGAAGCTAGGAAAATCTGATCTTCTTTGGATAATGGAAATACTATCCTCTGAAAAGGCCTGGTAACATCACAGCAACAGGCAAGGGTGTGTGCTAAGAGAAGTTTAAAAAAATCAAGATGTCTATAAAAAAGAGTGGAGCTCCAATCCCAAAGCCATGGCCACCATACAGCACTGGCCCTTTTATTTTTTTACTTCCCCCATAGATGACCCCATTGCAGAAAAATAAGTTTCCCATTTCCTGTGATTAGGTGCATCTAAAGATAGGCCTCGAGAAACAAACCCCAAATCTGGGATTTTGAAGCTATAATAGAGGAGCAGGTATTGTTTTTAAATTGTTCTGCATATTACAGTCAGCACTGCAACAGCAATCCCTGTACTAAATCTCTTCAGTTCCCACTGTAACTGTCATCCAGTGAATCTGTCTGTGTTTTAGTTCTGTTTGGCAAACATATCATTAACAACTGTAAATCAATAAGAAGTTCATTGTCTGTGCAAACTGATAACTAGAATACTTAGCAGTGTCTTCCCATATAATCTTAGCTTTAATGTGGTTCGTATGGTTTTAACTTAGTGTGTTTTTATGTGTGAATCCAGCCTGTTATTTGCTAAGTAAATAAAAATGGTTTAATTATCTTGAAAATTATCTTAATTATCTTGAATTTAATTATCTTGCCTTTGAATAATGTTGCTTACTCTGGTGTTCTCTAGATGTACAGTTATCTACATATACTTTCCTGAGGACATATTATGTGGAGATTTATGAGAAGCATAATGCAGCAAAAATAGAGGACACTGGTTTAGGAAAGATTGGGTTAGGATATTTAGTAATAACATTTTAGGTTGCATTAGGTTGGGATGGATATATCAAAACACTCTGGATAAATAGAAACCTAATATCCAGACGTCTCGATGTGTATCTCAGACATAAATTAAGGTTCAACAACTAAGAAGAAACGAATTTGCACAACAGCAGATCAACTATCGATTGTGTCAATACAATTATTTGTATTTCAAGTTTTTGCCCAGCACTCCATTTTTCCTTTTCTTTGAAAACCTGTAATTATGTATTCTATCTATCCATGCTGTTACTTTATGAATATACTGGAAATAGTAATAGACAACCCATGGTCAACATATGATTATTCAGCATTCCTTTTACAACTCACAACCCCCCCACTCCCCCAAAGCAACTCCAAAATAGTGGGATCAAAATTTCCCTTTGGAGTGAATCTAGGCCTTAATGGCTTAAAATAAAACTTTATTCTAAGAACTTGGGAGGAGTGGAGAAGGAATTTAGCAATACTATAAGAATTAGCCAATTTACTCCAAATATTTTTTTTCTTTCAGGTCTTTGAAATGAAATAGATAGTTTTAAGTACAATAAAATTCTCCATTTTAAAAACTATTTATAAAGTAATGGTCTTTTTATTCTGGTTCTCCAAAAGCTCATCTCCAAATCAGAAAATTTATTAAAATACCTTGTAACTTTCATGTTTCCGTTTCCTATTAAAGTCAGCTTTAGGAGGGATTTAAATCAGACAATCTGTACTAGATATTTTTAACAGTTATAAGAAATTTTGCTCCCTCCAAAACTAAATAAATGCAATGTATCTTTCCACATTAAAATGAATTTCCTTTGGAAAACTATTCTTATTCAAGAGCGCCCTCTAGGGAATTATGGAGTAATTATGACTTAGTATTTGTACTGTACTATCAGTCTTTACATTTCCAGATTACCTTCCTTGATAAATGTTTTAAAATGGTGGTCTGCAATGGAATTGGGAAGGAATAAAATGGCAGAACAATGTCTTCTCCTAATCCTGTTAGTTCATGTTCAGTTGGCAAACTTTTATTTTCCCCTTGCCAGTTGAGACACTATAAAAATTAGCTACTGTATGTCAGGATCTATGTCATTTTACTTGGAAAAGACAAACATAGAAATGTGATAGGTTCAGTCTAGCATTTACCATCCTTTATTTATGCATACATTGTTGGTAGACTAGGACTCAGAAACCAAGTAAGTTAAAAAAATGTATGACCTTTTAACCTACTTGGTTAAACCTACTTGGATTAACCTACTTGATTAAAAACCTACTTGGCTTGCCTTCAGAAGTTATGAGTGCTCCATCACTGGAGACTCTTAAGAGACTGGACAGCTACTTGTCTGAAATGATATGCTTGAGCAGAGGGTTGGACTAGAAGACCTCCAAGGTCCTTTTCACTCTATTATTCTGTATTCTATGTTAACAAATGCTGAATTTAGATTCCAGAACAATAATGTTTCACTTGGCTGGAGTATTCTCCCATTTATTGTATGGAACCCACATAGAATTGCACTGCAATTTTGTCTTGTTAGAAATAAAAAAGTCTAATTTATTTCAGATTGCAGAGCTGAAAAAGGAAGCTGGAATACTAAAAATAAAGCTCATTAGTGGAATTTTCCTTCTACTTCTTTTTTTAAAAAATCTGTCCAGTTGGATTAAATCCCATTCCTTGTATTGGGTGATGCATCATAAACTAGATAGCAATGACAGAAAAGCAACATCATTCATTAGAGGTATTTTGAGAATCCCTCTGCATTCCAAGGTATGATCAGGCAGGCAAAATAAAAGTTCATGTATATTGGACATAAAATGTCACACCAATTTTGCTTCTTTACCCAAATACCATTTTTAAGCAGCTCTGCTCTTAATGTGAAAGCTGTCTGAAACATATGTCTAAATTCATATTTTTTTATTCCAGATCATTCTGATCCTGGGCTGGTGTCCTGGAAGGAAAATGTATAAATCCTTTATAATGGCCAATTAAACACTCATGGGCCAAGCGCAATGAATCTTCAAGCCCTAATTTGTTATATTGCTTCTTCTATGAAGTTATTAGAAATAGGCATATTATACTCTATTTATTGGATTTTCCAGGATGTTCAGACTGTTTCTATTGCTGGTGAACCTGTAAGATTCAATCTTTGGCAGTGGCCAAACTGTTATATTGCTTTCAAAAGCAGTTATTTTTATCCAGCAACATAAATACACTATCCCTGGATAAGAATTTTAGTTATGTTATTTTTTTATACTATGTTTCACTCGGAAGGTACATTTTCTTGGTCTATGGTCATAAATTGAATAAACAAACATACTGATTGCTAAAATGGACTGTTGCTTTTCTAACAATTATTGTACATACAATGACCAGGTTGGAACATTTTCCATATTTGGTGGCAAAAGTGTAATGCTCAATAATTTTGGGAAATAGTGAACAGAATGAAACACTTTTTAAAAATCTAATTCATTTCCAACCTGTTTTCTACTATTTTACTAAATCTTACATTCCAACAAAATATACCAAGTTAGTTCTGTAGATGGTAACGGGTGCAAGGATATCTTACACTTCCAATTGGAAAATATAGTTCTTTCTCCAGACAAATATCTAAGTTCTGTCACTGTGCTTTATTGTCCAACAACTGTGTATTTAAAAGTAAACATGACATAAAATTTAATTCAACTTGAAAACAAATTTTTGATTATAACTATGTTCCTCGATCTCTCCCTGGCTTTCAATGCCATGAAACAGAGAATTTGATTGGGCTGGCGTAAGGAACTGGGATGGCAGATGCTGTTTTGTGTAGCTCTTTATTTGTGGTCAGTTTCAATCAGTGTTGAGGGGGGGAGAGGTCATGCCCACAGCTGGGGAAAGGCCAAGTGAGTCATCAAAGTCCCACCAGTGCTTGAAGGCTGTTTAGGTCCGAGGAACAGAGGCTCAATCCCGACAACACCAAGTGGATTTCTTTCTTTGATCCTTCTGGCCAGGGCACAACAATAAAAATCAGAAAATATCAAAATAATCAAAATACATATGAGATCAAAACGGGTGGGCAAAACCAGCATATAAGAGCTGCGGTGGTTGGAATGCAGTACTGCAGGCTACTTCTGCTGACTGCCTGCAACTTGGCAATTCGAATCTCACCAGGCTCCAAGGTGACTCAGCCTTCCATCCTTCCGAGGTGGGTAAAATGAGGACCCAGATAGTTGGGGGCAATATCCTGATTCTGTCAACAGCTTAGAGGGGGCTATAAAGCACTGTGAAGGGGTATGTAAGTCTAAGTGCTACTGCTATATAATCAACACTTAATTGAGGCTGGCAATACTAACATTCAACTTTAGCACAAAACTCATTCTACCACCCTGGTCCAGCGCTCGCGCTCTCTCGCTCTGTGTGTGTGTGTGTGTGTGTGTATGCGCGCGCGCGCGCACGCCAGAACCGGGGAGGTGGGGGACGGCAGGCACTCCCAGAATTCCCTGGTTCCATAACGGACGGTACTTCCGGCTAACCAGAGAACAGGAAAAGCCGCTTGCATCGTAACCGCTGTCGCCTAGCAACACCTGTTTTCCCCCCCACCCAGCCACCCAGTCCCACCGCCCTTTCGGAAGGGCCATCTCTCCCCGCAGGACCCTAGACCACGCCCATCTCTTTGTTTCATTTCCGCCCATTCCTTTCAACAACTCCGCCTAATCTCCTCAGCGAACACCACGTCTACAAATGATCCCTCCCGGAAGTTATTTGCTCTCGTCTTAGCTAGAATCCGTTCATTTCCGGGTCACCTCTTCCGTTTTTCCGCCTCTCCTTTCTCGCACGGCCACGCCGCAGGTGAAAGCCGGCACGTCTTCGGCTATCTGGCAGGTAAGAGTGGGCGGTTGTTTTTTTCTCCCTCACGGAGTCTCTCCTTCCCGGTTGCGTGGATGGGGCTGGCGATCTGACCCTTCTCGCCTCGGCGCTCATTTTGCTTTCTTATTCCACCTCAGCTTCGCCTTCCGTGCTTGTAGTTCGAGCCCCGGCGTGGGAGATGTTTCTGCGGCGCTGGCAAAGGCCTGGTGCCTGCGCAGGCTGGTTGGTGGCGGGGCTGTTGCTGTTGCTGCAGCTCAGCGGGTCGGTCCGCGCCTCGGAGATCACCTTCGAATTGGCCGATAATGCCAAGCAGTGCTTCTATGAGGAGATCGTGCAGGGCACCAAGTGTACCCTGGAATTTCAGGTAAGAAGATCATCGTCCCTTTCGAGGCGCCACATAGGCAAGTGGACGCCCTGAGCTGGGCGGGTGTCCGCCCCTCCACGCGCAGAACAATCCTCCTTACACTTTCTCGCATGTTTTCAATTGGTTGGGCAGGAATGGGGTTGAAAGCGGCCCCTTTAGTAGTGTGTCTAGTCAAACAGGACTGATAAAGGCCTGTCGGGAAACGTAGCAGAAAATTCTGCAAAGACCCACTTAAGGACTACGAGTTCCACGTTGAGACATTGCCCCATTGATAATTCTCACCTAACCGACCTTCCTTTTAGTACAGATATTGGTCTTGTCTCCCCCTCCCCCCCCCCCCGGCTTCTGATCTGTCGTATTTGTCGCGGACCTTTTAGTTTTGAGCCTTCTTATTATATTACATTGTAATTATAAGTCTAAGTGCTATTGCTAGTGTTATTGTATAGCTGTACCGG
>JANHFL010007372.1:0-35866 GCA_032468155.1 Oxyrhabdium leporinum
TTAAAAACCAAGGAAGTCCAGTTGGCCTTTTGGACAAAGCCCCAGAGAGGCGAGAGAGAGAGAGAGAGAGAGAGAGAGAGACAGACAGACAGAGACAGAGAGAGACAGAGAGACAGAGAGAGAAAGAGAAAGAGACACAGAGAGAGAGACAGAGAGAGACAGAGAGAGACAGAGAGAGACAGTGAGAGAGAGACACACACACACACACACAGAGTGCAGTATGCACACACCTGCAAATTAAGGAGAACAGGAATTCTTAATTGGCGAGAAGTTAATATTCCTTCCTTCACTGATTTCTCCAATTTTTTTTTTTGGGGGGGGAGTTACTGTCCCTTTGAAGCCCCCCCCAAAAACAAACAAACAAACAAACAAACAAAAACTGAAAAGCAAAAGCAGATATGCTGGGAAGCTGTGTGTCACTTTCTGTCTTGTGACAGTCCTGGTAAAGATACTGCTGTTCTAGTACATTCAGCAGTGCTTATCTGCTACATGAGTGCACATTATTTTCCATGGACTTGGATCACTTTAGACAGTATCATTAAATGCCACGTCTTTCCCTGTTACGGAGCAAAGCTCTTGCTTCAAGTGCCTCCTGGGATATACGCAGCCGTGGTGGGGAGAGAATGATGGTTAAAGATGGAACCCGCATGAAATTTTCAATGGGGAAGCACAATTGTCTCTGACTTTTCAGGAGCCTTATCTGTTAGACGGTGTTTGTCACTGAACCTGTAAAAGCCGGGGATGTTCGTCAGATGAAAGTTGCAGTCAGTTGAACGATGTGGACAGGTGAAGGCTCCAGAGGGATCGGCTAGACTAGCTTTGAGATGGAGGGGGTAAATTGAAGGTTTATTTATCCAATTCACTGTCAAGGTCAGGCTTGGCTCGAGAGCTGTCCTGCGGGCGGGTGTAGAAAAATGCCAAAAAATTGTCTGAGCCGAGCCTGAAAAAGACTGACCTTTGGGGCATCTCTATCAACATGCCAGGGTCTCTTAACACAACCCTTAGAAAGCATTAAGTGGTTTGTACATCTGGCTTTTAATGTCAAGGAAGGGGGAAAGGGAAAAAAAAGAAAGAGAGAGAGAGGGTGGGGGGAAGAGGAAATGGGGAAGAGGAAAAGCAACAGGAACTTTTTGTTTCGTTTGCTTTCAGCCGCAGCTGAGGGGGAAAAAAATAGAAAGAGATAGAGACATAATTAGGATGGGGAAAAAGATTTGCAAAGCAAACCTCAACGTTGTGGTTGTTTTTTTTAAAAATATTTAAACTGTTTTGGGCCCTGTTGCTTGTTTTGGCGGAGGAAAAATGAAAGGTTCAGGCCCTAAGAAGACTCTATACTTCTACTTTTCACCCTGAGGGTGAAGACGAGGCAAAAATGGATAGTTGAAAAGAGAGCCTGCTGTGGCTCATGTGCAAGGTTGGATTTGTTTAAAAAAAGATTTTGTTCAGCCTGGAAATAAAAGAAATAAAACAGGGAATGAGAAAGGAAGAATGGTGCCTTGAAGTAGAATAAGTCGGTGGGGGATGAAGGACTCAGAGATGTGAACGAATTAGAGGATGGGGTATCTAGGATCAATTGTGCAAAGTCAGTGTATGGCTGTGTCATCACCTACAATTTTGTTATTTTTTTTTCTAATCCCTTTTAAAAAACAATATTTTTTTTCTGTGTACACTCAGCAGAAGTTTCTGTGAAAGACAATGGAAGAAAAGCCAGTGGGCTTACGCCACATTTTTCAATAAAGATGATCCTAATAGAAATATATCTGCAAATAAAAATTTGCAGCTCCAGCAATGATTTCTTGGTTTCTACCGATTCTGCAATTCTTCTTGGTTGAAATTGGTAACTTTAGGTTGCTTCTGAGCTAGTAATTTCTTCATTCATCACCTCACGTTCCTCAGGATTTCATCTCCCTGTTCTGTGGCATTTGTAGAATAGACAGGCACAAGTGTCCAAGCTCTCTGGAGAAATCTGGATAAAAACATTATTACTTATTTTTAAAGGGGAGAAAGGGCCCATTCAGGTAGATCCCTAATCATAGACTGTTCATATTGATGGTATGAAAGGTGCCGGCCATCTATTTCTTCACAAATCAATCTGAATTTGTGAAGGAATATTTGCTTCTAAGAGCTGTTGTCATTTGTAGACTTTTCTGAAAGGAGAGAGGGTCAAAAGATACCTTTCTTCCAAAAATGTAAATGCCACTATGAAAAAAATTAAAATCAAGTTCTAGGACATGATTTGAAGGGACTAAAGATCAAGATGGTTAAAAATAAAAGGAAGGAATGTAAAATTGGGTTATTTGATCAAGGTTAAAATAGATATGGTGTTATCTCTGATAACCCTTGATGCGCTTTGGCTGATCAGGACTGGAATGACATGGCCTTAAGAATTTATTAATAGATAAGAGATGGGATATGGGAAGACAAGATCATTTGTTGTATTTTAAGAGATAGTAATAAATTATTAAAATTATGTATAGTTGTGATGAAGGGACAAGTCATTTCTTTATATATTTTCTTTTTCTTTACTATATTCTTATTTCTTTTTCTTTTCTGCACTTTTTCTTTGAATTGTTAGTTTGTGTTAGCTTTTATCTTTTTAATTATAATCTTTAATGAAATGACTATTTTAAAAAGCAACCATTTGTCATTGAGCAAATCACTTTGCATCACTGTAAGCATATAAATCTCTCCAGATCTGCAAACCTGGGGTTCAGTACTTTGATCTATTGAAATCTAAGTCCATGTTGAATGCAAAGGCTGGATCTGAGAAACAGCAAATTCTAGTTGCCCCCGTTCCAATAGAATGGGCTATAAGTTAAGACTTATGTGCATGCTAGACTCCTAATTTATGTGCTAAAAATGTCAGCTATACCTGCTTTAAACAAGTATGATGCATTTTTATAACACAGAGAATCTCAAGAGAATGTATTTAAACAATATAATATTACCTTCAATTGTTTGCTGCCAAGAGAGAATGTATTGTGTTGTTAGCTGAATCTGAATGTGTTTGTGTTAACCCCTCGTATGGCCTTGTAGCTATAATGGTCACATGTGAAAAGCTTTAACATATGGCTAAATTTACCAAAGACATTTATGTAGCCTTCAAAACACACCTTACATACTGTATGGACTTGCTGCAATTCTTATACCTCTGCAACATTCATCATTGCTATCGACATATTGCGCTTAAGGGGACGAAATGAAATGTACATTTTTTTTTCCTATATGATGCTTCTTAAAACATAAAATCCTAGAGAAGGGCTTATTCATTTCAAACCCCAACCTAACTTACAAAGTTAGAGTGGCTGGATCAGATAGTGGTTCAGTCTCTGCTTGAAATTTCCACATTCTCTCCAATGCCTGGGTAGCTGTTTTTGGAAAGGAGCTATTTTACCATCAAGTTTCTTCTGAAGTTCTACCAACATCTATCCTCTTGTAATTTAAGGCTGTTAATTTGCTGGAACAGCAAAAAAAAAAAATCCTGTCATAGCTGTTATGACTTTATAATGTGCTTCTATTGCTGGGGAACCAGTAAGAAGCAATGATTTTCTTACCTTCAATCTGGAGGAAGTGTTCTGGGCTTAAATCTCTCTCTCTCTCTCTCCCCCTCCTCTCTCCCTCTCCCTCTCCCTCCACCCCCTTTCTCTCTTGCACTGGTATCAAAATTCAGGGATGTGAAATTGGAGATTTTATATACAATAAATAATGAATTTGGGAGCCCTTTGAGGTCCATGGATCATTCAACCTTAACTTATTTTCTACTTCATGGATAAAATTTATAAACCATTTTAATCTAAATACGCTTAAGAGATGTACAGAATATGTAACAAAATTTACCTGAGTTTTGTCATCAGTAGAACTTAGATGCGAATTACATCAAACAAATTTGTTAAATCCTTGTAGGAAAAGTTAACATGAATACTTTGGCAGTGTTATCAATTATGGAAGGAAAGAGAGGGTTTGAAGGCATTGTATTTATTTTCATATGCAGTTTGACCTTTGCCTCTTCCTTCTGTATTCTGCTCCTCGTTGCTACTACTTTGGTAAAAATGATGAAGAACAAATCTCATGAGGATTTGGAAACTTATGAAGTAAGGGCAAAGCAAGTTGTAATGAAGAAGAACATAAGACAGTATCTCATACTATGGACAAAGTCTGCTGGTTTAGAGAAGGGCTCTGGTTAGAATCTCCTGTCAAGGGTGTCACAGAGTCTTAATAAGTTTATCCTCCTGTGAAGCAAAAGTTTTCCAGTAGGATAAACACTCCCTGCCTGCTAACTTTCAGAATTCCATTTTAATGGCTAACACCATTAATTCACTTATAAACTCAATTTAATGGCTAACACCATTAATTTACTTATACATTCAATTTCTTCACCTCCTTTAAAAATGTAAAAGTCTACCCCCCTTTTTCAGACTTCTGTTTATTTTGAAACTACATTGAAGGGACCCAAATGTGACACTTTAGGTAATAGTGACTGTCCAAGAAGATTGAACATGATATATTGCTTTACTCTTTCTGACTGTTGACCAGTCTGTAGTTTGTGATAGATTTCTTCAGTCACCTTAAGTTGTTCATTTATTTATTTAAATATATATATATATATGGTTGCCCCTCTTATGGGTTGCGGTGGCGCAGTGGTTAGAGTGGGGTACTGCAGGCTACTTTTGGTGCCTGCTGGCTGCCTGCAATTTGGCAGTTCAAATCTCACCAGGCTCAAGGTTGACTCAGCCTTCCATCCTTCCAAGGTGGGTAAAATGAGGACCCAGATTATTAATATGCTGACTCTGTAAGCAGCTTAGAGAGGCCTGTAAAGCACTCTAAAATGGTATATAAGTCTAAGTGCTATTGCTATTATACAAGTAATTCTTAATTTGCTATTACAATTAGAATCTGAATTTTGGTTGCTAAGCAAAGTCATTAAGTGAGTCATCACATGACCCAATTTTGCAACCACTTTTATCATGATTGAAAGAATTATTGCAATGGTTAAGCGAATCACATAGTCATTCAGCAAATCCAGCTTCCCCAATTGACTTTGCTTGTCAGAAGTCACCTGGGAAGATCACAAATCATGATCACATGGCCACAAAACACCATCATAAATATGAGCCAGTTGTCCAGTATCTTAATTGTGATCATGTGTCCACAGGAGTGGTGAGACAATTGGAATTTGGAGGATGTCGTAAGTCATTTTTTCCCAAGGTCATCATAATTTCAAAACATTGAGTGAATGGTTATAAGTTGTAACCTGTATAAGCAATAGGGCTCCACAAATACTTGCCCACATTCTGGGAGAACAGTTAAATTTTTAAAGACTTCTTTAAAGAATGTTATCAGGGTGCGATTAACATTGAGTTTCTTTAAATACTTTCCACAGCCTCTTTCCAGATTTCTTTCCACATGGGCTATGTTGCTACTTATGAGAAAAAATATAAATTAACATGCTTGGTACTATGTCTTCAATTTCCTTCTCAACCTTGATGTTAAATGTACTACAGTATCTTCTATGAATATTCAGTGCATTTTGATGTATTAAAAAAGATGAATTCTGTGTTGGGTTTATTATAATGAGCATAAGGCACTCTTGTACCTATAGGCAAATTAGAATGTGCTAAAAAGTATATTCTAGTGATTGAAGGCAAATTAAAATGTATTAGATTTGAATAGATTTGAATATACTTGAACAAAGAACTTGTTTTTAGCAACAAAGTACTAAGTGTACTTAGTTTATAAATTATTGTGAATCTGAAATAAAAGATGACATGAAAAAAATGAAATAAAGAGGTCACCAAGTCCAAATTTCTGGTTTTGAACAGTGATACATGAGGATGATATCTGATTATCCTAACCTTATTAACATTATCCTATTATGTTAATTGCATTGGTTATTTAAAAAACCCTCTATGATTCAGCATTATATGTCATCATTAGAGATCAGATGCAGACAAAGCACCAAATTTTACAAATTAATTGTTGGATGTTGCAAGCAACTAATCCAAGCTTCACCTTAGAGAATGAGTCTTATATATTATTTAGAGCAAAACATGTAGCATATTTTGGAGTGGAACTATATGCAATAAATTCTGGAAACAATATTAATGTACATTGCTATAGAAGTTACTGAGGTCTGAGATACGATGTAAATAAGAATTCATACACGTTTCCATTGATTTCAATAAGTACTCTCAGATAAGTACGTGGAAGCTTCCAACCACAATGTCTGAGATCAGTTATGTGGTAGTCTAGACATCAGTGTGGCTGTGTATTTAAAAGTCACAAATTATATAGGATAAACTAATAATTGGCATAGTAGCAGTACCAGTAATACATTAATAGAAATTAAAAAGATTTGAATCAGTGCTTTGTCAAAGCTTACAGACTCAGAAATTATGATTATATACGTTTTCATTTATCTATCAAAGGATATTTAACTCAGCCTGAACCTGCAGTGTAGTAAGGAAAAAAAATAGTAAGAATCAATTTTATGAAGATTTTCTTTAGTTTTCATGAAGTTTTCCATGATATGAAAATGGTGGCTGACATAAGTTATAAGCTGAAAAAGTTATAATTATTCTAATGTTCCTTGCAATCATTGCATTTTCCTCAAATTTAGTTAGAAGAACATTGATGGACAAGTAGCTCTGGTTTAACAACTGCAAGTGGGACTAGTGACTCAGTTGATAAGTGGTTGCTAATTTGCTAGGTGGAAAATCACATGACTTTGCTTACAATTTTAATTCAGCTTTTCCTTGCTTTACACCTTAAGACTTGTGGACTTCAATTCCTAGAAACCCCCAGCTGGTCATGAACAAGTCTTAAGGTGGCCCAGGTTGGGCACCCCACTTTACAGCCTCAGAAGGATATGACTGTAAAGCCAGGTGAGTTCAAGCAGCAAACAAGATTTCTGAAACTCAACTCGGGAAGCTGGGTTAAAAAAAAAAAGCAAATCTTATTGCCTCCCCCCCCCCCTTCCTTTGGAATGCTCATCCCAGCTCTGGGATAATGATCAAGAAAAGAATTGATGTTTTATATTTACATTCACTGGAGAGGAAGGGAGTACAAGAGAATAAGCAGACACGCAATGGGGAATACACATCAAAAGGAATATGTTAGCACCAGCTGTTTGCCTACTACACTTGTGGCTGTGAGCCACCAGTGACTTAAGAGGCAAACAAAAACCTTTACTAGGAAACTGATTAGGGTCTTGTCAATTTCAGGCAGTAGGTGCCAACTGGAGAGAGGTTTCTGATCAGCTAATTAAGGTCACAGAGCTGAGTTTAGCACTCTCTGAGACACCCTGACTGGTAGAGGAAAGCAGCTCAGGTTTTGTCTATCTGAGGAAGAGAAAAAAACATGGATCAGGCACAAGACAAGGCATATTGACTGCTGCACACCTGACAGAGAGAGTTGAATATTATCAATGCAGGCACTGATCACAAACTTACTTTTTCATCTCCATGGTAACTGCAAACAAATGGTTTTTGAGACAGTTGGTAAATGAGGGCTACCTGCAATCCAGACTGCCATGGAAGGCAATGCCATATGGCTATATAGGAGGACTAAGATATGTGAAAACGCTTTCCGAGTCATCTAGATGCTCTATCCTTCCTGTCTAGATTTGGATATAGAAGATAAATGTTAAAAAACACTCTGTGATAATCATGGTATTCTGAGTAATGGGATTGAGTAAAAAAATAATATGGTAACTGTGGTTCTGTTTTCAAGCTCTGCCTTTTTACATGTGTGAGAGAATAGGACAATAATTGTACAATGCTTGCACATAAGCATATCTTTGCACATCAGAAGTCAAGAATGATTCTATGACTGTTATTTAATATCCTGCCTGTACATGCACACTAGCAGACATTTGCACATGTAGTCACCAGAAGTCAGTGATTCAAAGACTATTAATTTCACATTCTGTCTGTATTTTGTACAACTCCAGGCAGCATACATAAAGTGTATTTTCCTCACAACAATTATATGAGGTGGGTTGAATTGAGAGAGTAACTGCCCCAAAGTCACCTCACCAGCTTACGTGCCTAACATGATTACAGCTCATATTCAATGGTTTCTAATCCAGCCTCTTAACCACAACTCCAATTTGGCTCCAATATTATTATGTGTATGGTTCTAGTCCTCTAAACACAGAAACTGGGTGGATAATTTTGGCTAGTGGAATTTGAAAAATATGTATCAACCAATCCATGCTGGATCATTGTGGTAAGCCATAACTTCACTAAAGAGGGTGTTTGTGCATTCTGTCTCCATATCTGTTGATTGATTGGTGCCATCAAGTTGCTGTTGACTCTTAGCAACCACATAACAGATTTTCTCCATGATGATTTCTCCCTAACCATATCTTTTAGGTCTTTCAAAGGTGTGTATCCATCACTGTGAGTATATGCTGTGCAGCTGGTTGTCATCTTCTTGTCCCCAAACATTAGAGAAGTTAGGTCAGAATGTGTCTGAAGTAGCTCTAATTTCTTTATTTCTTTATTTCTTTCCTTGATTACTTTCCATCCACTGCTTCTTGTCCTGCCCTCAGGTGCGTTTGAGAATAGCTTGACTCCCTCTTTGTGGCAAACCTTGAGATATTGGAAGACTGCTATCATGTCACCCCTAGTCCTTCTTTTCATTAAACTAGATATACCCAATTCCAGAAACTCAGAGTCTGTTCTAGTAGAGTCTTTCCAAACTGAGAAGTAAGCTTACTGTCTTTTTATGAAAAAAAAATACATGCCTAACAACATAGTATAAAAAAAGTTTTGATTTTGCTATGATTTAGGTTATAGAGTATTAGTCTTGCTGATTTCATAGTTACAGGTTAATCCATCTATTTTTTAACAGGGGGAGTAGACAGTAGATCACAAATTCAGAACGCTTCATCAAGTGTATCAAGTAGGGTTTACTGAACTGATATTCCCCCCCTTAAGACTGACATATATTGCAGATGAGCTTTGCCATGTTGGAAAATGTAACTTCCTCATTTCAAGTAAAACAAAACCTGAGTACTTTATACATGTCTAAGTCGGATGGCTGCATCATTTGTAAATATCACCAACAATGTCAATTGATTGTATGTAATGCATAGCACAAGTAGTGAGAGTATCCAAGAACTGGATGAAGATCAGAGCAGGCAGGATTCAGTGAGGCCCTAGTAGTAGTAACCAGGCTTGAGCAATGCCTTTGGATCTCACAACACCTACCTATCAGGATCAAAGTGATCTGAATCAAGAACCTCATTCAGGATCCCATTGTGCCACAAATAACTGAATTATGCAGACATTAAATAGGTAAATAAGACATTATTATCATGTGGCAAAACTCCATCTGCTGATGCAGTTGTATTTTGAGGTTAAGGGGAAAGAGGGACAATAATTTCTCATATCCGCTTCATAATAATCAAGTACTGAAAAAATAACCATAGTCTTATATTTAGCCCATAGTGAAAGAGCAAGAAAACAAGCTGTAAAGGGGTCTTTTTCTGTTAGCAAAGATTCGGTCCTTAAATTTTGTCCTCTGTTCATAGATTTATGTAAGAAAGCTCTCATTAATCAGGGCAAAGTGTCAACAGTGCATTAAGAGTTTAAATAATAAACTGTAGCATTTACAGGAATTATGATAGGACTCTGTACAGTATAACTGTAAGCATGAAGTTGTAAGTATGACATATTTTCATGGTAAATTTAAGAAAGAAATCTGAACTGCATTCAGATGGTGTTCAACGATTTAACCTCCACTGGGAAAAAATGGCAATATATGAAACTCATGCTAACATGATTTGGAGTCTACATGATTATCAACCTTGCTTTAATGTATTAGTATAAGCTGTTTTTTTCAGTGACTTGGCAAACAGAAATCTATAAAGAAAGAGAGTTTCAGGATTTGAATAGCCAACTGCTGATGAGTGAAGGTTAGCATAACAACCAGTAGAGGTTGAGGACCCACATTGTGAAAAGGTTACACTGGTTTCACTAGAAATTAAACTAAGGAACAGCACATTGAAAGCCAAATAACTTACACAATTCCATATGTTCTTGACTTAAAATTGTAATACTGCCCAAGGGATTGGCTGTGGAAACTCAGGGTTCACAATTTTATTCAAGTATAGACTGAATAGCTTTGAGCAGATTGATATTTTTTGAGTACCTTCTCTTTCTCACAATGAATGAATGATGTCCTAGGCATTTGCAGCAGAAATGCATACTGTAAATTCCAAGGAATGCTTTGTGCTAGCTGGCTGATAAGAAAATCTGGGATTTAGGATAGTTTAATTTCCCATAGGGAAATGTTCCCTTAGAAGGAGGAAAGATTATTGGATTGGTATTGATGGAGAAATCATAAAACATAAGAAAGAGATAAGAAAGGAGTGAAAAATTGGAATAAAAGTGTGCATAAGGCTAGCAAATAAACTGGCTTTTCACAAAGCTTTAAAAAACATGACTATGTACCTAGACAGGGGACTCGGAATATGTGAAGAGCTCTGTTACTTGGCTTTACTATCCGTTGATGATTAATCCTCATTGCTGCTACTTATTTATTTTGTGGATGTTTTCATTGTTTTGATGTCTTTTAAATTGTTTTAGAATTGTAAGCCACCCAGAGTCACTTAATTGAGTTGGGGGTGGGGAGGGGCTATAGAAACTGAATAAATAAATAAAATAAATACATAAATACAACATATTTAGAGAGCTCTAGCTTTGAAGCTTTATGGTTTAATTAAGAAAAATATGGACTGTCAAACTCGATTTGAGTTGGACCAGGTTTACATTGCTGAAGGCTTGTTAGTTTCAGGACAAATCCAGATAAGAATTCTGAAGACCCCACAGCAGAAGTTGCATTAAGGGACAAAATCTCTCTTGCATAAATAATCTCCAGGAATTAAAGAGAATTGAAGATCAAAGGTTTTACCAACCAAAGAAAAGTCAGCTGACGGTCTGAGTCACAGAGGAAAAATTGCCATCAGCATCTATAAACTTTTCCTAAACTCTGAATTAGGAAGTAGGTAGAATATACTGTAGAAACAGAGTAAGTCATCCTCATGACGCACATATATTCAAGTACTTATGATATATGAAATTAAGTAGAGGGAAAATTTCACTTACTTTGCAATTTGGAAATTCAAGTGGCTATGCTTATCTAAAAATGGGAAGAAGATGTGCTGTCATTCTAGCTATAAATAACTTGCTAACTCTGCTATGGAATGTAACTTGGGAAACAAATTAAGTGTTGAATTAAAACTGTTTGCTTGCTTGTGTATCTGACTGTTTAAATAAAAGAGGGGAAATCCTGAAATATTAGTTTGTTCCAAGTTCCTATCAGATTCTGTGACCCTACTGAAAGCTTCAATTAGAGTAAACATTTATTATTTTTGTAAAAGATGATAAATGAGCCTAAGAAATTATGAAGATAACATTAGTGTTTGATAATGTTTAGATTTAGCCAGAAGATATGTTATAAAGCCTGCTTTTTATACTTGAATTTATTTATTTAACAATACTTATAGAAGAGAATATTTGTAACCCAGGGTTAACCTGTGGGATTCTTGGTGCTCTCTGAGTTGGGTTGATTTCTTGCAAATGTTTCTTTACCAAACTAGGTAATATCACCAGTGAACTTTTGGTAATCGAGTCTCTGAAGCTGTTTGTTTTTGGAGACTGCTTGTATTTCTCTTTTTTTATTGCCTTGCAGGTGCAAAACAATGGCCTTGTTTAATGTGACTCCCTCTTTGCTGGGGTGGAAGAAGACTCAGGTA
This sequence comes from Oxyrhabdium leporinum, assembly GCA_032468155.1. Classification (NCBI taxonomy): domain Eukaryota; kingdom Metazoa; phylum Chordata; class Lepidosauria; order Squamata; family Cyclocoridae; genus Oxyrhabdium; species Oxyrhabdium leporinum. The sequence continues at coordinate 11,759 of JANHFL010007372.1, forward strand.
TATATACTAAGTTTTTGTGAGGAATGTTCTAATCACCCCTCATACAAAGTTGCTCAGATCTGCTCAGAGGTAGAATCCTACTGGATGAGTCCATGTGAGTTAACTGAGGCATTGTCTTGTTCTGTTATTTGGAAGCCTGTAGCTCCTGAAAGAGTGGACACCATATTTCAGATTGCTAACCTGGCCATTTGTCCTATAGATTGGTGTCTCACCAGGTCAATTAAGTCTATCCAGAAGATGATATATGGTGAATGCATCCTTGAGTAAAGGAATGATTGCATCTTCCCTGAAGGAGGCATTGGTATGGCCCCTCTTCTTGAAATCATTGCAGGTTCCAAGAGTTTCATCTAGTCTCCAACTTTCCTTGCTGCTGTGCCTTATTTTCAGTGAATCCAAGATCTATTTGCTACCAATAAAAAAGAAATTAGAAACATGTTTTGCTCTTATCAGATGCATTGCAGTTTACTTGAAGAATATACATATTCATTTTCCCCCTAATGGAATTGGTACAATAATAATCTCCACTGCAAAATTTTAGAAATTAATTGTGACAACTGAGTCAGAAATCCACAAGTCAGTTCATACAAGATTGCTAGGCAAAAGAATAATTAGATTCAATCCATTACAAACCAAAGTAATAACAATTGCAAATGGAATAGGCAAATGCTGTGAAATCCAGATTTTTAAGTACGAGGCACAAAGCTGTGAGACTAAGGATTATAAAGAGGGTGTCAGCGTTCCATCGAAGTTTCAACAAACCGCTCAGCACTTTTTTTACACCACTAATGCTTTTTATTGTCCTTTTTCTATTCAAGGGCTCAAGACACACAGAATCAAATTAATATCCACAACTTTCACTTTGTGACCTAAAATCTCTGTTCACATATACACATACCCATTCATATAGCCCAAGGCCTAGCATCTCAACAAGATTTGAGTTCTACAAGAATGAGAGCAGGTCATCTACCAGGTGGAGTATCTAATTTCCTGGGATAGCAAAAGACTACAGTTCCCATTTACTTTTATAAATTTTATAGTTTTATCTATTCAAACACATGGCACAAGGAGCATATTGTCAGGGTTCCATCAAAGTTCCGCTCGTCCATTCTGCACTCAGACACGATTATATCCAAGTAAGAATTTATTAGAGAAACCATGTTGGCACATCTAGGAAAAACCTGAATCTGATGTTCCAGGGTTTTTCCCGCCCAAAAGAAAATCAAGGATCCACCTCCCGGTCATACTCAAAGGTCACATGCCACAGTCCTCTTCCAGCTTCAACTCATGCTCTCTTCCGGACACTCCTTTCCCAAGTACCAGTTGACATGTCCTTGACTCTCTTAGAAAGAATGTTGTTGTGTCTATAACCCCCCATGAACTCCCCCCTCCCGGTTTCCCAGGCAGCCGCAGAGGCCTTTACAATTATGGCTTCCAAGGCTGACGCATATATGCGTAGGAACCACCCAATCAATACCTGTGATGGCTAGATAGTCACATTGATTGTGGAGATTGTCAAAGATGTTTTCTAACAACTGGACTAACCAGTCATGTAAGCTCTTAAATTGTTCCAAAGGAGCCTATTTAAGACTTATGGCTGGTACTCATTAATCCTTTGCCATTAGCAACTCTCAGAGAGAGTATTACTTCCAAGAAACCCACTTTATAATCTCATCTGCCCGTGCACTTCATCTTACTGTTTCTTCACAAGACGGCCATTATCCTCTGGAGGATTCAGAGATTGAGATGTTGGGGCACATGAGGTAAAGATGAAAGGGGTAAATTTTACTCCAATCCTTTGCTAGTGCCTGGATCCATGAGTAAAGGAGCTCCTAAAGGCCATCTTCTTGATCTCCATCTTGCAACTTTTTCAGGCCTGAGATGGTCATGAAAAATAATATTGGATTAAAATATAAAAAGAGTTCCAATTCCATCTCAATTGTATGTAGTGATGGGTCATTTATTTTGTTTTTGTTTTTTTTAAATAAAATCCATACGCTCCATAATGATGGAAAAGTAAATTAAATATTGTTCTAAAATAATAAAATTATGTTCTATTTTTTTAATTTTTATTTATTTGTATCCTGTTGTTGTTTTTTTACAAATAACTCAAGGCAGTGAACATATCCAGTATAGCTTTTTCCTCCTATTTCCACCCACAACAACCCTGTGAGATGGGCTGGCCTAAGACAGAGTCATCCAAGGTCATCCAGCTAGGTTCCATGGCTAAGGCAGGATTAGAACTCACAGTCTCCCATTTTCTAGCCCGGTGCCTTAACCACTAGACCAAAGTGGCTGTCCTAATATTTTTAATACATTTAATTAATACATCATATAATTAATATTGTAATATTAATTACAATACCCATAATAAAAGAATTCCCGATTCATGTACAGTAATGACCCCTCAAATATGCTCAGCTGTTAACAAAACTTTACCGGATTGATTTGGAACCAGCACAGAACAGAACAAATATGTAATAGGCACTGCCATCTCCAAGAGATGATACAGAACAGAGGGAAAAAAATCAAAATGCATGTCTGGAAATAAGATCCTCCATCTGTCTTGTTTTAAAAGCATCAGCAAACAAGTGTCATGAGGGTGTTAGTCAGGTTTGACCTAATTATAAGTGATAAATCATTCAATTACTTTAACACCTGCTGATTCATCTGGTAACAAAGACATTCCCTACCCTGAAGAGCTGGTTGCCTTAATTGAAGACTGGAATGAAATAAACAGGAGTGGAAAAGCAGAAGGCATAGTGCCTAGTACATATTCCAAATGGTGTGGGTCGGTATGCAGCTTTGCAAATGGGGATTAAGAGCTTTCATAAGCACATGAAAATCTATTTTGGTGACAATGATCAGGTGAGAAGACCCATGTGGTAATCCATAACAGAGTGTTGTGAAGTACAATGAAAGAATAAGAAAAATGGTTGCTTTGATATCCTTTGCAAATAGAGGTAGTTCTTGAATTACAAACATTTGTTTCATGGCCATTCGAAGTTATAACAGCACTGAAAACAAGAGACTTGTGGCCATTTTTCACACATCAGTTGTAGCATCTCCATGGTCGCACGATCAAAATGTGGGCATTTGGCAACTGACATGTATTTATGACAGTTGCACTATCCTGGGGTCATGATATACTTGTGATATTCCCAGCCGGCTTCTGACAAGCAAAGTCAGTGGGGGAACCCAGCTTCATGTAATGACTGCATAATTCCCTTAACAGCTACAGTTATTCACTTAATAACTGTGGCAAAGAAGGTTGTAAAATGAGGCACAACTGCCTAACAACTGCCTTGCCTAGCAGCATAAATGTTGGGCTCAATTGTAGTTGTAAGTTGAGGACTAACTGCAATTAAAAGTACAGGAGGAACTGTAGGGATTGTTTCAATAATTCCTCTGCTTCCTTCACTATTTGGTTGGTAGCAGCTTTTGATGAAAATTTCCCCACTGCTTTTTAAGATGTTATAAACACTTATCATCTTTATATATATATATATATATATAAATTTCCAGGCTTGCTGGACCCTGTATCAAAACACCTACCGAACATCTGATTGGTGGGATGGCTGAGCTGCCCATTAAAATAGAAGCAGTAACTATCTGTTAAAACATTGGCAGAATTTTCCACCAACTAGCAATTTTCAGAAATGGGGAAATCATCAAAGCCTATGCATTTGCTTTTATGCAAGTCGCACATCAGAAATCAGAACATCCCCTATCTAGCAGCAAGCCAGGAACCGAGGCTATAGGGAAAGGGTAGAGAAGGGCTGTGAGCATATCAAATTTTATGGAATAAACATTTCTGCCAGTAACAGATGGATATTATTTCATGGGAGTCTTCAACTCCACCCAAATGAGTCTAGAAAAATGGCCGTATTTCTTCTGTGTTATTCCTGGATAGAACCTACAATCTGCCAGAAGCTCAGGAGCTCAGCTGCAGCTTTTGAAAGTTGCCTATGGTTGCTGCAAGTCTTCCCTAACCTACTGGCTTGTCAGTAAGTTCCATTACACCTTCCATAATTTTTCACGTGTAAGACATCAAGTTGGAGAAGCTGGTTAATATATGGAAAGATTACATTAGAAAATTTATCTGCAGAAAGGATCTGATACATATGCTATACATTCATTCATAGCACTGGTTGGCTAAAAGCCTATCTTCCTCAGAACTAAGGAAGAAAAGCTTACAAATTAAATATAGAGATGTTACAATTCTATTTCTACATTAGATGTCCAGAAGCTATTATATTTGGGCTTTGTAAAAGGAGAGCTGTATTGGTCTCTGAGGTTGTTGGGGTCTGTGATGATGCTGTTGGTATAAATGTGGGGGCAGAGTAAATAATAGCACCATTTCAGGCCTCAACAATTTAATACATAATATTACAAATGCCTTTACACACTCCCTTTCTAGTTTGATATGTGAATTTCTGCCAGGAATCCTTATTTGAATTCCATGTAGGACAAAAAAAATCAGGACACAAAGCAAGGACAAAATAATCAAAAGCTTGTAGCTGAACCTGATATGATTAGACAAGATACTTTAGTCCAGATACAATCATAGTAAGACAAAAAACAGTTTTTATAAAAACTAAAAATCATGTTCGTTGTATAGGCATGGCCCAGGTTTAAATCTTGAAGTTCCTTCACTCATTTTTTTTTGTTTTCTTCTCTGAGCTGCACCTGGAAAATGTCTATAAACTATTCACGATTAACCCCAAGAGCTTTATTTTATTTATTATTCAAATATAATCTGCCTTGTTTCTTCTAGATCACAGATGGTAGCAGAAAGAAACCTATCAATCAATCAATTCTGCAATGTAATGGTCATTCAGAGTTTTCACCTATAGATTTGGTATTCCTCATTCAGTACAGTTTTCAGATAAGCAAGTGAGGAAGGTTGCCTACCAGAAATTACCCTATTTGGGCTGCAAACATCTGGGCAACCTCTAGACTGCAGCAAAAAAATACAGAACTCCTTTTGCTGCTATCTGATGTATATTCAGTGTGTTGCACCTCTTACATGGTAGTCCTAGCTGCACAGGAAATAAATCAGCAGTGACAGCACAGAATTAGGGGTGAACAATCAGGGTTAATAAAAAGATTAAAATGCTTCATTGTAGGATGTGATGTTCTTGTGTCATTTGATTTCCTTTGTGGTTATCTTGTACTTCCATATATAATTATTTGAAACACTCACTGTAATGCAAGAGAGCTTCCTTTATCAACACATTATTGGTAAGCCACTTCTGATTCAGAGTTTCTAACACTCAACCTAATTCTTCCGCCAATCCTAATTATTGTTAGTCATCTTTATTGTAGTATCAAAACTTTCAGGGGCTTCTTTTAGCTCCTTGAAATCTGGCCAATGTAATTTTCTCTTTTCCACTCCCCCAGTTTGCTAAGTGATACCAAAGCTGTAGAAACTGCCTATAGCACATATTGTAACTTCCATTTTCTGGTCTCCACCCAAGATACAACCAATGTTGATACTTTAAAGATTCCTCAGGAGGAATATATGTGGGAATTGTAAAATTGTATACAGAAGATAGCTGCAATGTAAGACCTTAGAAACATTTTGCCTGAACATAGATTTGCTTTACCATTAACACACATATGTGACTCTATGTATTTCCCTGTGATCCCAAATGTCCTATAAATTCAGATTTGATGGTGGTTGTTAAACAAACCTACACTCTAAATAACAAAAAGAATAGTTAATTCTTATATAGGCTAAATCTGCTGTTTGAGGACTTTGCTTCACTTTGCCAATGACAGAGCTGGGGTCTCAACTTGTTGGATTGGACATTACTGAAAAATATAGACTTCAAACTGCTGAGTCGTAAAAGAGCGTTCACAGCTATTTGTGGTTACTCTTTATTTTTGTTCTTTGTTTTTGCACAGTCATACATCATACAGCACGAATACCACTTTAGACTGTAAACATTTACTGTAAATGATGTAGTCCTCTGGATTTTGGCCTCCCAGATTTGGTCCTACTTAAAGTTGTCATGCATATTTCTTTCTCATTCTTTTTTTTTCTGATAAAATGGACAAAGACACTTTCTGTTGCTAATGGAGAAGATAAAATATTACTACAGTACATGTCTCAACCCACATTTTCTCACTTTAGGCTTCCTTTGCCATTTCACAATGTTCTCCCAGCCACCACCCAGCTTTCAAAATAGCCTTAAGTTTCTGCCAAAAGTTAATAAAGCAATTTTTCTTTGGGCAGCATCAGCGCAGAGATTAGTGAACATGAAAAAATGTCTGGTGGATTGCTAAGCTTTGTTTCTTAATGTGTTTTTTTGTCTGGAAGAACATTTCCTATTTATCATAGAACTGTGCAGTCATTTGTGTAGGCTTCGTCTTCTTCTTATGAACTATCACAAATCTGCAAAATATTTAGACTACATACAGTGGTGGGATTCCATTTTTTTTTTACTACCGGTTCTGTGGGTGTGGCTTGGTGGACATGGCTTGATCATGTGACTGGGTGGGCGTGGCCAACTCCACATCACATGTAACTGTTGAGATCAAGAAAAAAATCTTGGAAACCAAAAAATATCTCTTCTAGAATTGCCTAGAAAAAGGAAAATATCAGATGTCAGAAAGATACTTTTTGTCTGATATTATTACAAAAAATGGCATCTAAATTATTCAAAGGGAAACCTGAAGCATTTTGGACTGATGAGACAAAAATCAAATTGTTTGGCCAGAAACACAATAGATGTATTTTGAGAAAAAAAGGTGAAGCATTTCAGAAAATGAATACATAGCTGGGTTTTTGTTGTTGTCATTGTTTTTTAGAGGTGGCTGCATTATGCTCTGGGGTTGTGGATTATCCAGAGGCACATGAAGGAAGAATAGACTAAACCAAATAATAGATTAAACCAAAGAACCAGTCATGCAGCCTAGTAAACCTCCCCAAAGCCCCCTGGGGGCTAACATGGGGCAGGAGGAGTGCCACACACCCCATGCTCCATTTCGCACCTAGTGGGCCTCCCCAAAGCTCCCTGGGAGCCAAATGGGGCACAGGGGGAGCCACACGGCACCCCCATGCCCCATTTCTGACCTAGTGGACCTCCCCAAAGCCCCCTGGGAACCAAAATGGGGCACCGGGGGGTCATGCTGCAACCCCATGCTCCATTTCGGGCCTAGTGGGCCTCCCCAAAGCCCCCTGGGAGCCAAATGGGAGACCAGGGAGTCATGCTGCAGCCCCATGCCCTGTTTCGGGCTTAGTGGGCCTCCTGCACTTACCTCAGAGCCAAAACGGGACATGTGGGGAGCTCCTGGAAGGAGCAGGATGGGTGGGGCTAGCCAGAATCTTTCCTACTGGTTTGCCTGAACCGGCAAGAGCTGGCTGAATCCCACCACTGACTACATACAGATACAGACAGACATGCAACATTTTTATAGTGCCATATTCCATAAGGACTTGTGGCAGTGTGGAGTTAAAATTTAAAAAATTACATTAAATGGTCAATAACATCATAACTTCAACAGTGTAATTAAAACTATTACACATAGGTGTCCAATGAGTAGGCATCGACCTCTAAACACCTGTAGGAATAGCTCAAATTCAGGAATGAAGGTGATGTCTGGAACGTTGCAGGTGGTTCCTTGTTTTACTCTAAATATCCAATATAGGTGGAACTCATGGCATCTTCACTGAAATGCAGCAGATGGAGAAGATCCACTTGAAGCAAGTAACCCTGCAAGTACCCAGGGTTTATAGGTTAACTTTATAGGTTAATTGTACTCAATTGTACTCAGAAGCCTACTGGCCACCAACAGAACGTCCAATGTTATATCTGACATAAGATGTTAGATCTGCATAGTAGCTCTCACTCACTAACATGTTGCCTTTGGGAACAATTGCAGCTTTTAAGGCACCTCCATATAAAGCTTCGTCAAATAATCCAGGGGTGTCAAACTTGCATCGTCACAGCAGCATCACGTGATCTATCGGGATTCCCCCCTCCCCTTTGCTAAACTGGGCAGGGGCGGGGCCAGCATGTGACGCATCTGGCCTGTGGGCTGTGAGATTGAAACCCCTGAAGTAATCTAATTAGGAGATGGCAAAGATGTGAGTTACTGTCACCAGGGCTTCCTTCTCAGGAGGGTCATCAAGTGGTACAGCATTTAGTAACCAATACAGTAGCCCTTCTAAGATATAGACCCCACCTATTTATCCAGCAGTAATTGCGAGTTTAGGGGAATCCCCATGTTGCTGTCCCACTTAAGGCGATCACTGGACAATTAAAGTACTAGATAGCTTTTGCACAATAGACTTGAAATGGTCTAAAATATATTCAATAAATGATTAATTCAGTAATTTGATTTCTATCTGTTTCTCTCTCTCCAGTTCTTTACAGTATATACAGTCATGAATTGGTGCATTTTCATGTGCATTTGCCCAGTGATAGCTAGAATACAGCATTTGGAGATCTCCATAGACTCTTTAACTTTACCTTTAAAACTTATGAAAAGAGGAGGGGAAAGTGGTTTGGAAAATCTCTCAGGTTCATCAAAAGGCTCTCTAGTAACCTTACTGTTATTCATTGCTCCAGATGATGCCTTAGATTTTGCTGATACCGCAGAAGCTTTTAGTAGGGGGAGGAAGCTCATGACCAAATTGGTTCTAGGAATCTGCCAACTTTGCTATCTTATAACACTATGAGCAGCCTGTGTAATAAGGCTGGTTATTTCACATTTACTGAAGTTCCAGTCCAAAGAGAAATTTTGTTGTCAAGAGAATTAAATAAAGAGCTTAAGAATTGCTGCAAACATGCACTGAATATTTTAGCTTTACCAAATCATTTCTTCCTCCCATATTTTTTTTAGAGTTTGAAAATGTTTGAAAGCACCTGCCTTAGTTTATATCTAAGGCATAGCATCTACTGTATGATGGCAGTACTGACAATAAAAATTGTTGGATTACTATATAGCAACACAAGAAATTTCCTGGCATAAGAACATAGAAATAGTCAGGCCAAGGTCCATCTCAGTCCCGCATTTTGCCTCTCATCAGAGACCATTCAAATGCCAGATGGCTGCTCAGAAGCTGAAGCTAGAGAGAGAACCCTTTCTCACTATTGTTCCTATGCTTTCTATTCCACAGATGGCAGATATGACTCCTGATACGTTAATCCAACAAAGGTTGAGTTATGCTACAGTCACCTCATGAGGAAAGTTCCTGTGGTTTGGGGAGACATGATCTGGAAGAGCACAGGAGCCGCACTCAAAAGATTCTGAGAAGAAATATGAAAAGAAACTTCGCAACTTCGTTGGGAAAAAGCTTGGAAGATTATAGGGTTTGAAAAAGGCAAGCAACATTTCAATGCTCATTAACAGGCTAAGTAAATTGAGGGATTAAAAAGCATCTCAATTTACCAGTTAGAAAAGGATTGCAAATAAATAATTGGTTCCCTTTCATTAATCATCTTCTTTAGGTTGCTTTCACATATCCTTTAGGACAACTGTGGCACAAGTGTTAATGAACCAATTTGTGAAAAGAATCTAGTTCACAGTTGCCATTGGTTTAAATGAAGAAAAACACTCTCACTTGGTCAGGCTTTTTACTGGAACATTATGGCCATTATTGAGTTGGAAGAATTCTAGGTTCTAGGTTCACCTAATTCCTCTAGAATGCAACTTTGAATGACCATGAATGCCACTTTCACCTCCACTGCATGTTGGCTGTTGCTTCATTCTTCAATGTTTTTGTGCAATTAACATTTGAGAGTGACCTTTAGAGTGAGGCTGTGGTGAAATGGAAGGAAGTGCTCCTTCTTATACCCCAGTGCTCCTTCTTATATCCCAGTGAGTCAGCCTGAGTCTCTTCCTAATTCAAGCTCCTTTTCCAAAGCTAAGGAATGCCGCTGCCCTTTTTGTTGTTGTAATGGTTTCTAAATATTTCACTCAAGTCCATCTCCATGGTTCTCTGCATCAGATCAGGCAAACTGAACATCTGCATTGGATTTCTATTTGGGCTTGGAAATAGTTCATTGCTGCTTAAGTTTGGTTAGTTTCCTGGCCTGGTTAGGCGGCTGACTAAAAATGTACGGTAACTTAGCCAAAAAGTAGGATTTCTCCATAAGCCAAATTGTACTCTGTTCCCTTACCAGTTGTCAGGAGGTTTTTTTGGGTCAGCTCCAGCTGCCATTAAACTGCTTGTTTTTGAACAGGAATAATTGTGGAAAGATAAAGGTTTTAATATGATGTGTTGAATAAGCTACAATTAACTAGGTTCACCGAACACACAAAGCCATAAATCATGTTTTAGAATTCAGAGTTCTAGAGGAACATCTTAGTAAATAATACTGTGATGTGAATCTGGGATAACATTTTGTAAAACATTGTGATGATCTACCAAGGAAGCCAGCATTATAAATACAACAGGGCACCTTTGAGATTTGTTAGATTATTACTCTCATCACACTCATCTAGCAAAATCGATCATCTCTTGCCCACAAAGCTCTTTGCAGACAAAGCATACCATCTACCATGGAAATACCATGAAATACACTCCATCATATATGAAATTTGTAGTACAATAACTTGATGTCTGTCAGTGGACTAATATGTACGTGAAACATAGTAAATAGCCATTCTGGTTGGCAATTAAGAAGTGTATATCTGGAGGGCACTCAGTTGGAGAAGGCAGCAAGTTTTGGGAGATCTAGATTGAAGTCTCCATGAAGTCATAATCTCTGGGTAGCTTTAAACTGGGCAATATTTTCTGCTCACTCTATTCCACAGAGTGCTTTAAGGGTAAAAAAATAGAAATTCATATGATGCCCTATGTTTTTGGAGTAAGTTACAAAAAATATGATTGATTATGCACATTTGAAATTAGCTTTCATTGTCTGGAATCCACTTGACTTGGTGAAAATGGGGTTTGATTGTATTGTTCAATATCATCATGATATTGAAAGGCCACCATTGACTTAGCATGGTGTATGAACTAGCTCTTGGTTGGTGTGGTTGTTGTTTTGTTGCTTTTGAGTCATTCTTGTCTCCTGGCAACTACATGGACAAGTCCATGCGGTTTTCTTGGAAACATTTTTTGGAAGTAGTTTGCCACTGTCTTCTTCCTAGGACTTAAAGATGGCAACTGGCCCACAGTCCTGCAGCTGGCTTTGTGCCTAAGCCATTGTCTTAGCATTTTGTATGAACCACCTCATTATATTGTGCCATAAAACAGTTTGAATAGAAAGTACTATGCAAAGTGTTCCATTAATTTTGTTTCACCATGTCTCGTGAACTTAATCACAGAAAAGATCGCCGGTGCAAGGAATCTAATATTGTCACTGGTTGGGGGTTGGGTTTTTTTGGCAGATGTGATTAAGCATGTTTTTTACCCTCAAGTCATGACCCCTCTCCTTGCATGATAAAATTAAGCAAGCTGCTCAACATTTTTGCTGAACCAATAGAAAAAGCAAAAAGCAAACCCAAACTTTTCCCTTTCACCTGATATGTTCTGCCACTTTTTGCTTGGTCATTCATCAGTCTATGTGCTGATGAATCTTTGTTTGATGCACATGACCGTTTATTCCTTCTGCCTTTGCACTTAAGCAATCTTGCTTACTCAGGGTGACAGGTCACCTGAGCTCTGTGAGTGAATGCTTCCCTTTACCCATCATGCTGCTAAAGAACTTCATACTGAGTCCTTTTGCCTGCAAGATCTTAGCTTCTGCCCAGCATTTCTACCTTGTTTAATTTCCATTTACATAGATGTTTGAGACTGCCATTAGCACTGTCAGGAAATCCTAGGGAGTACAATTTCCTTAATTAAAGAAGTTAATTTCATGCTGCTATGGAGTGAACCTAACATCTGCAATTGAATCTTCAAGACACAGACTAAGACCGCTGAACACTGATAGGAGAAAAAATGAAATCGTTTCGTGATTACAATCCATGTGCGTATGTTGCATCTATAATAAAAAAGAACTGTTCATTGTAAGTCAAGAAAATGATGATGATTCTAAATTATGTTTTAAGATATAGTTAAGGTTATGCTGATTTCTGTGATACGTAAGCTCTACCTGAAATGATAATTGTTGAAAGGGTATATACCGTGTTTCTCAGAAAACACGACCCACCCCAATAAGACTGACCCTACTTTTTTGAGGGTGGGCCTAATATTAATCCTACCCCAAAAATAAGCCCGGGGGGTGGGCGTGACCAGCATGAGTAGTGGCGTGGGCGTGGGGGAGCAACTGTCTGGCTGCAGCTGCAGCCCGCTGGCCCCTTGGGGCAGCGCAAATACTGTTTTTGCTCTTCTCTTTCTGGGTGCAGCACTTCTGCTTGTTGGGCCGCTTCCCTGAAGCTGGCAGCTCTGCGGCCAGCTGCTTTGCTTTTTCCCTCTTTTGGGGAGGCTCGCAGGAGGGTTTTTGGCGAATGGGAAGAAAATAGGGAGTGGGGATTTTCCTGCCTGTCATCTATTCCTCAAGCTCAGCACAGACTCACCGAGTCTGGCCTGCTGCACCTCAAAAAAAAGTAAGACCACCTCGAAAATAAGTCCAAGTGCTCAGTCTTATTTTCTGAGAAACACGATACTATACAGCAAAGATCTTGTGAGCAAATTACTGTTCCACTATTTGATTACTTCTTACTTTTTAATTGCTAACATGAGTTAAAACACTATTCTCTGTATACGTGAGACTCACTGATGTAAAGAAAGGTGACATTCTTATCTAGTAATTTTCACTTAAGGGAATAGATGTTATGCTTCTTAACTAACATATATTTTTTCCCAATATGCTACACAATCCAGGAAAAGCTTTTACTCTAAATCTGAGATCTGTGTCAAAGTGCTGGCTATGTCCAATGTCACATAGGCACACAAATGGTTATTTTATAGGTTGCAGTCTGCAGATTATATATGAGATAATTTTTGCATCATAGTTATTACAACTTCCAAGTGAGTGGAACATACATTTTACTAAATTGTATAATGGTAGCAGTGGCAGGAGATTTACATAGTTGCTTTGAATGGTGAACCATAAAATTGCAGGTGACAGCTTTTAAATGCGGCATTTCCAGTTTCTAGAGGATATTTGTTAATCTAGACGATTCGCAGGATTTTCCTGGCAGAATGGAATGTAAACCCTTTCTGTGCAAGTTAAGGCTGTGTCCTTCAGCGGTGGCATATTATTGTACCACTGATTTTCCTGGATCTCATTTTGGCTTTCTTCTTAATCCTGACTCTTGGTTATCCTTTCAGCTAGTTAAATGCCAATTCCAGAAGAAGCCCGTGATTACAGCATTTAAAATGGACATATAATCCTTTTGAACACACTGCCCCTTATCTCACCCCCACAGATCAGCAAATTAACATTTGGAATGTTATTTAATTGTATTTCAAATAATCATTGTATTAAAGAGCTGCATGATGTCTTCTGATGGACAATTTGGGATAGCAAACTGATCGGTCTATCAGTTATCTAGACCAGCGGTTGTCCATAGTACAATGGACTAGTACATTTGTTTGTTTACTGTGAAACACTTGATAATTAGAACCTCATTCTTGAAATAGCAGTAAATGATAAATATAATTGCAGATTTCCTGTCAATACATTAATAACTTTTTCACAAAATAAAAAAAGAAATTCCTGGGCTTCTATCAAGTTACGGCTTAGATTTTTGATAAGGTAAACTGGATCTTAAGTTTCTAAAGACTGAAAATCTCTACAATAGAAACTATTTCTAATTTCTATAAAAACGATTTTTAATAGAATAAAATCATAAACTATTATTTGTAAATCTTATAAATAATATTGTGCCTAGCTACTTTTCAGCAAATGCAGTGAATGTCCTCATTCTTATAGCTTCTGATGCTTCTGCTTGTAGTAATTATTTTGCCTGGAATAGGTAAGCATCATTCAAACATAATTTTTTGGCAAGCACTAGTTTTAGTTGATTAAACATATATTGAAGTATTCTCTTATGAAGAGTTCATAACAATATCAGTATATATATTGATATAAAAATGTTCCACATTGTCAATGAAATAATTTTAGTGTAGAAGTGTTGATTCGCTAATAGCTATTTTAAACTAGATATGTACATTGCAATTACACAACTGTTACATGTTAAAACCTAAGTAGGTTCTTGCAAAATAAGTGACAGAAAATACATTTTTCACATCAGATATTTAGCATGAACTATTTATTAAAGAAATTTGGAAGCATTCATACTCATTCACAATATTTAATCTTTTGAATGAAATAGCTTGGCTACATACAGTAGATGTACAGGATGTATTATGAGAGACAGTGCTAGAGAACGGCTTTTTACATTTTACTATAAGGTCCACTGGAAGCCAATACAGCAGGGGTGTCAAACTCACGGCCCGCGGACCAGATGCACTACGTGCTGGCCACGGCCACCATTTTAGATAAGGGAAAAAAAATTGTGATACATCACATGACGACGTGTCGTCGTGAGTTTGACACCCCTGCAATACAGCATCTACAAAATCAGAATTTCATGGTTAGAATAGCTATCAGGAAGTGGGCTACTGCACTTTTCATGAATGCTTGTTTCTGAGTAATAGCAATAGCATTAGCATTTAGACTTATATACTGCCTCATGATGCTTTATAGCACTCTCTGGGCAGTTTACAATGTCAACATACTGCTCCAACAATCTGGTATCTCATTTTACCGACCTCAGAAGAATGGAAGGTTGAGTCAACATTGAGCCCTGCCAGGATCAAACTTCTGGCTTTGGGCAGAGTTAGCCTGCATTACTGCAGTCTAACCACTGGGCCACCAGGACTCTTCAAAGGTAGTTTCCAAATTGAGCTACTGGATTATGGCAGCAAACTACTGATTTGACAGAAAAACAGGAATATTTAAACCTTAGTTCGGGTTTAGTTTATCAGAAATCACCATCATCACCCATCTGCAACTCCCTAAAGAACTCTCCCCAACCCTTAGAGATCCATGCCCATCACATAGGTGACTTTTTATTCTTGGCCACCATTTCCTTAACCCAAAGTAACAGTCACTACAGTATTTAGCAACATCTTGGAAATAATTTCACATGACACCTCTGAAAATTACCTGCTATTCAGGTAGAAATTTAAAAAGTTGAGAGTGAAATTCTGAAGTGGATTTTTTTAAAAAATTTCAGACTTAAAGACAAATTTGAATTACTTTAAAATGATTACTTTCTGGAAACTGATAGAAAGAAGGGAGCTGGAAGACTACAGAATCCAGGAAAGGGACAGATACATCCAATTCAAGTAGTGTGAAAGGATTAAAACACCCTAAAATGAGAAAAGATGATTCTTTATAAGACCTGTAGCAAATTGGTGTCACCAGGAGCAACCACGTGAGAATTTAAGCTGTTAGCGAGAATAGTTAATTTTTCACAGAGACGCTTGAATGGAATTCTTATGGTTACAATAATTCCATTTGGAAAGCAAAGTCTGTCCCATGCAAGTAGCTTTTCTCTATGTTCCCGAACAGTAGCAAAGTCCAGAATGTTTTGTTTGGAATGACCTTTTGTTGTAATAACATAGAATCTCCAAATGTCATCAATGAAAAATAAGATTGTACAGGCAAAGAAAGGAACCAATTTGCTACATGTTAAGCATCGATTCCCCCCTTTTTTCAATCAGAACTTTACCCTGAACAGGTAAAGTCACTTCCTATTTTCTATAAATGTAATTTATTCTAAACATTGCTCTCGCTATACATTTAACAGTTTGTTTTGTATCCTTTTACTTAGAAATATTGGTATTGTTAACTGACAGAACATTGTGATCCTATGATCCCTTCTGGCAGCCAGAAGGAACCAATGCAGAGGGTATGCCAACAACTTGAGCACCTTGGATATTTTGAAAATTGTCATCAAAAAAGATGTGGGGCTGGATCTTGGAGAGGATAGGACCTTTTGGAGCTCCAGCCATGAAGAAGGCTTCATCAGTCGGCAGTCCCCATTCCCGAAGGGTTTTGATGGCCCGGGTGCCCATATCACGGCCACTGCGGGCAGTCACCAAATAGATGCGGATGGGAGAATCCTCTTGACCAAACTTTTTACGCATCTTCCCAAGATGCAAAGCAAAGGCTTTCAGGGGGCCCTGGAAAAGATGGCAGGAAGCACAAAGAATGGTACTGTTTTATTTTACAGACAGCTGCCGAGCAGAAATTAAAACCCATGTATTATACTCAGAAAAAGACAGTTAAGCTCTATTATAATTTTAATTTACAATGAGCAATATTAACAATAAGGGTTGGTCATGAAGGAAATTCAGTTAAGCAGTGAATCTAACTCCATCCATTAGGCAATATGGAAGAACTTTATACTGTATTTTCATATCTCAATTCAGTAATATTTTCATAAACATTAATGCATTATGTAACTAACATATAGAGGGGCTGCCTTGTCGACAGAAATAGATGCATTAAAGCAAATTTATCATCAGTTAACCTTTGAACTGAATATACCTGGGAAATGGTAAAGCAGAGGTGTTATGCAGACAGCTCACTTTGGATTAACCACCTGTGAATTCTTTTTTAAAGTTATATCTCATCCTTTGTTATTCTTTGCTAAACTGAATGAAAAATACCATTTCAACAATTGTTGCAAAACATACAGTTGAAGGTGGAAGGAGTGGGTTGACATGAAGAATAGTCACAGTGGCAGGAAGACACCAGAAAGACCAGGGGGTGGGCAAGCTGATGGGAAGACACAGGAAAAGTGGAGTGAGCTAGCCATTAAGAAGATCAGTAACAGCAGTGGGAAGACACTTGGGTTCAGGCTCAGTGACAGAACACATGTTTTGCACTTAGAAGATACTAAGTTCAGATCCTCACAGTGAACCTTGAAAACATTGTCTATCTCAAGAAGAAATAAAGAGAGAAGATGGGGGTATTTTCTAGGAATGTAGCAATCTTACCTCTCCCATGGGTACAGTTTCCATAGTTTTCTCATATTTTACTGCTTCCTGAAGACCTTTCTCATGAAAGACACGATCAGTCTCATCTGAAAACAGTACAGCATCACCATCAAAGACAACTCGTAACTGAGTTCTAGGAGCCTGTATCTCCTGCTGAAAGATGAGGGCTGCTGAGACTCCTGCATGACAAATAGGCTTGTTACCTTTCCTGTTCAGAAGAGAATTGGCTCGGGTCCCAATTTAAGAAGTCATTCCTTATCATTCCTGATTTCCTAAAGATGCTATGGATTATTTATTTGCACGAAACAGAAATGGTTAAAAATGCTCTATGGCTGCACAGACCCCTCAGGAGAAGCCATCAAATCATCATATGTTTCTGAGGTTAGGATTGACAACTTTTCTTGTCATTAAAATTCTTCTTAAGAGGCACCATGGAGTAGGTCAGGGGTGTCAAACTCGATTTCATTGAGGGCCGCATCAGGCTGTGGTTGACCTCAGGGAGCTGGCTGGGTGTGGCCAACTGACTGGGGGGGGGGCTGACTGGGGGGGCGTGGCCAGCTTGACACCACTCACTGGGCATGGCCGACTGGGTGGGTGTAGCCAGCTTGATTCCACTCCCCAAATTGCTGGCATGTTTTCTCTTCGCATTGGGTAGACCGGGCAAAGCGACGCGGGCCGGCCCCTTACATTTTCCAGGACGGGCCTGTGGGCCAGATCCGACCACATTGCAGACTGCATCCGGCCCACAGGAATTGTGTTTGACACCTCTGGAGTAAGTGAAAAGAGATAGGAAAGCCTTCCTTGGCACCAAAATCTATCTCCTCCCTTTGTACAAGACATACAATTTTCAGAATTCTGAACTGGTTGGAAATTCTGGAGGGTTGCAGGTCAAAGAGGACCCCAAGTTGGAGAACAATGCACTAGATCGATGTATCTCAATGTGCTTCTAATAGTTCTACTGAAATACCTGAAGAGCATGACAGAAAATACCTATTCCGTTTTAATGAAAAGAGACTTACTTCCCTGATAGCAACCAACTTCAGACAAACCTGCACTGCTAAACAGTGACACCAACTGGGGTTTAGTGCATCTAACACTACTTGCTGCCCTCAGTGTTTATGCTACAAATAACCTGATGTGTAAGTAATTGACAGAATGTCAAAGTTGAAAAACCAACATAGAGGAGATATTGTTTCTTGTTGGTATGATTTTGGAAGAACATCCTTGGAAGGATTTTCTCAGGAGGGCCCTCGCAGAATTTGCAATAGGCTATAATGCATATTCATCTCAGGACATAATCAGGAAGATGGCAACAAAATATAAGAAAAATAAATATTTCTGATAAAAAGAGAAGGAACAGAAAAGAAGGACAAACCTCTCTGAAGGGCATTGCACACATCTTTTGGGTCAGCTGAGAGAAAAAGTTTCACATTGTGGCTTTTCAAATATTGAGTAGAATCTTCATCACTGACAAAGCAAAACTTGGAGATTTCCAAACCTTAAAATCCAGGAACAAATAAGAAGGAATACAAATAGAGGTTGAAGCAGCAAGAAGGTATATCATGGAATCTAATTCTTGCAATCCAAGTATTAAAAACTATGAAGTGGTTAGTTGGCTCCTCCAGAGGTTTTTCTTAATGGAGATTGAAATAGAGCAAGATCACATTTGAAACTTTATAGGGAAAGAAGAGAAGGGCTGTTTGGCTGTGTATAACTAATAAAAAATGGAGTTGGCGGAAGAATAACTAATTCTCAAGCCCAGTGTTTTCCCTCATATGATGATATCAAAGTTATAAAATTATGTTTATTAGATCAGATTGATATACCATAGCAGCTCAAGATGCATACATAGCATCCTTCCTCCTATTTTTCTCAACAACAGTCCTGTGAGACTAAAAGAAAATAACTGATTCAAGGTCACCCATCTTTGGGAGACCAACTCAAATAGGCAACCTACCATATTGTTTCACGCTGTTGATTATTCGCACACCACTCTCTGGACTGTTATTGGAGAGAACAATGACATCAAAGAGGCCCTTTTCTTCAGGGTCTCTTTCAAGAAGTTTCTTGTTCACAAGCTGCACTGCCTAAAAAGAGCAAGCAGAGATGCATTACTATATGTCTATGGAGAAGCTCTGTAGAAGGCCAGATCCTGAAGATGAAACTCAAATATTTTGGCCACCTAATGAGAAGGAAGGACTCACTGGAGAAGAGCCTAGTGCTGGGAACGATTGAGAGCAAAAGAAGAAGGGGATGGCAGAGAATGAGGTGGCTGGATGGAGTCACTGAAGCAGTCGGCGTGAACTTAAGTGGACTCTGGCAATGGTAGAGGACAGGAAGTCCTGGAGGAACGTTGTCCATGGGGTCGCAATGGGTTGGACATGACTTCGTGACTAACAACAAGAAGTGAGGTGGATTTTTGCAACCCAGGTAGAGTAAGCCCTGTTAGCTAGTCAGTGCTAAGCAGTTGATGGAACTGGGAGCTGCTCCTATTTTACTGGAAGCTGCCAAAGGCAATAGCAGCTGTTATTTCTCCAGGAGCAGGAGCAGGAGGAGATGATTAAGATTGTAGAGATGTGTGGGGTGCTTCAGCTATGCTCCACTCCCTTAAAAAAGAAGCAAGCCCAGTATTTTAGCTCTTTTTTCAATTCTTGAACTGTTCAGGATCTAAACACCAACCTTCTCCAGGAAAGACTCAGAATATGGTAACTTTATGTTGGAAACAAGTAGTGGTTGTTTCTTCCTCCTGTTCCCTCTTTTAGGGAGGGAGCATTGCAGTCCAGATATATCTATGACCCCAGAACAATGAGTTTTCTGCATTCATATTTTGTATTTTTAAGCAGGGTCTTTAAAATATACATTGAAGAAAGCCACCCGAGTCCTGATTTCAATCTCATTTATGCTTATGATTTGATTCTCATCCAACCCCTGATTGCTGAACTCCTTAAGCACTGCCTTTGTAATTTATAATTTAACAGATTTAACACAATTTTTGTAGAAAAAAAACCCAGCAGGAATAATAATTGCCCTGCCTGAAAAGGTGTTTTTGCAGCTCAGAGACACACTTTTCAGAGTTCCTTCTTTAGAATTAAATATGGTTTCTAGATTCTCTGTGAAAAATATGAATGAAAGTGTCTTGAATTGCCATATTTTAGTAAATAAACCCAACACAGTCTGGGTTCATAGAATGATGATGATGATAATAATGATGTTATGAGCCTTATACAGGTAGTTTTTGACTTACCACCACAGTAGGGATGAGAACCCCCATTACTAAGTTAGGCAGTTGTGAGTCATGCCCAATTTTATATTTTTTTTGCCACAGTTGTTAGTAAATCACTGCAAATGTTAAGTGAATCACACAGATGTTAAATGAATCTGGCTTCCCCATTAACTTTGCTTGTTGGAAGCCAGCTGAGAAAATTGCAAATGGGTATAAATCTAATAAATAAATTATCTCTAACTCATCACAGAAATGGGTAATTTTTCTACTCACTTGAATAAAACCCAGCAATCTCAAACAAGACTCAACATATCACGGATGTGTTTTTCTTCTTTGATTCTCACTTTCTCGCCCTATAGTGCAGAGCAGGGGACAAAATTAACACATTGGATGGCACAGTCCTTTTTTTAGCTGGAAACTCTCCCCATGCTTTGGAAGTTTGCTGGCAAAAAGCTGATTTTCAGAAGCACAATTTCCACGATTTTTCTTGACAAAATAAGAGGGGAAATGGCTGCCTTAATCTGCTGAGAGTTGAAGGCACCCTGTTGATGTATTAAGACCTTTAAGTCCCTTAACCATTTCCCCAAAATGGACTGAGCATTTTGATGCCTTCCTGGGAAACAATCCCATTACTGATCGGCAGCCCTCGAAGCCTCAGCAAATGGTTTTCAGAGCACACTCCCTGACTACGAAATAGTTGTCTATCCTTGTTTTAAGGGTCAGGACAGACCAGGGTGAAAAGGCTCAAACTACCTTTGTTGAAACAAAAGAACCTTTGTTTCCTTAGGGGGCTGCCCAAAAAGTCACAGTGACAAAAGCTACATTCTACAGATTCTGAAATGTCTTTCATTTGAATTGGCTCTGGAGGGTTATTAAAATCCTACTTTATTGTTTAAAACCGAGCTGAAGGTTTAAGCTTGAGAGCTCTCTTTTAACCAAGGGGCAAATACTTTGCCCATCCTCGGAGATGGCTTGAGGCAGCTGCAGAAGAGCAGTGAGGCGAGGACCTACACAACTACACAACTCATTAGGAGCCCTGTTTCAGCTTGCTTCAGTTCTTTCCTTCAGAGACGGGTCATACAGCCCTGTTGATGAAGAAGGACAACAACTGTGACCATTTCCTGTGCTGTACGTCAAGCGTGGCATGGCTCAGCCTGTCTTCTGCTGCGGCCTGCAGTGAAGGAGGGCTTGTGAATTACTGCTGTTGAGCAGCAGAAATCAATGTTTGGATCAGCTTCCAGGAGCCCTTTGGGGCAAGCTGGTTTGCATTTACATCTTGCAATACAAGAAAGAGGGAAGCATTCCCGGGCTGAAGCATAGGAAACTAGACAAGTGAGGCAGCCCTTCCTAAGACCCCAAAAATTCAAAAGGTATCTTTCCATCCAGCTCACAGGAAATCTCTGGGTTAGGGTTTCATCAGTGTCTTTGCACAGAGTTGGAGAGTTTGCAGAGTAGCATCCATCTCCATGTGTAGTTTGACTTTTATCCTCCACTACTACCTTGTTTCGGCATATTGCGCTGAAGATACCTTCTCCCAGTGAATACTTTAACCTGCTTTCCTCTGGCTTCTTCTCCTGCTACGCATGCGTTACTTCATCACAGGACTTGGGGTTTTCATTATAAGAATGAAAAATGCTCCTTTTTCTTGTTAATTTGCTAAGGAGTGCCTGGACAATTGCAGAGCCTGTCAGGGACCAGAGCACTTAGGGGATTATTGGGGAAGCATCAATGGCAAAAAAAATGTTAGGCAGGAAGGCTCGGCCTTCACTCCTGGACAAAAATTCCCCCATCCCAATTAATGAGCTCAAATACTTAATAATCTCAGAATATTTTTAAAAATCAATCAATTTTTATTATAGCCACAGAGCAGCAAATAAAAGCATTAAAACAACAATAACATGAAAATAAAAGACAGAATAATATATTGCGATTGGTAATGGATTGACAGTGGGCAGTTAAAGTTGTCTAATTTTACACACAGCATAGCAGAATTTGGCTACATTCAGAGAAACTGCTTTATACTTATCTGTAACAGTAGTTACTCATAAAAAAGATCAGTATTTTTTAAAAAAAAATACTCTAAAAAGTATTTTCAAAAAGATACCGTAAAAAAAGATTCCTCACATCCTGGACATAAACTGTTTCAATTCCTCTCCTTGGGATGCCTTTACAGAGCATTGCATGCCAAAACAACTAAACCCAGAGACAGGTTTTTTCCCCTCATGCCTTCCCTCTGCTGAACACTTAATTCGCACAATTCTGTCTTATGTCTAAGTACACTACTCATGTAGTATGGCTATATTACTTTTAATCTTCTCATCTGTGACACTATCTTCTCTATTGGTATCATTATTACAATTATTATCCTTTATTATGATTATTATTACTTTTGTTGTTTTGCATGTACACTGAGTGATAACGCACTGGAGACAAATTCCTTGTGTGTCCAATTACACTTGGCCAATAAAGAATTCTATTCCTTTCCTTTCCTTTCCTTTCCTTTCCTTTCCTTTCCTTTCCTTCCTTTCCTTTCCTTTCCTTTCCTTTCCGTTTTGTTTTGTTTTGTTTTCTGGACATTTTATTAGGTGAAGTGTTATAAATCGAGTCCTTATATAAGATGCAGTACAGCAGGATGTGAGCTATAGTCTCAATGGCCCCTTGTCCATTGAACAACAGGTAAAAGCATTGAAGGGAATCTGTAAGCACTGGAACTTGGGTGAGAAACAGAACAAGACTCAGCAGTTAGGAAAGTGAATGGGAATTGCTAAGGAAACAATGAGATTCCAGAATCTAGTGCACTGTTATTGTGGTGGGATTCCCTTGGGTGCAATGCGTCTCCCTTTGAGGCTGCTTCTAATTAGGCCAACCGTGAGGTGCTTGGGCTCAGAGCTCAGGATGCTATGCCATGCTATGCCAAATGTTTATGTAGTATTTCTTTGACCTATTTACACAATGTATTCCATTTCTACATTGGCTTGCACAAAACAAATAAAGCAGCAAGAGACTCCCACAATTAAAACAGTAGTTGTTACTTTAAAAATAAATGCATAAAACAATAGCTTTAAAAATAGCCAGGATGTTTTATCTTCAGCCGATCTGTATGTATTTTTGGCTCACTGAGTTGAGCAGTTTTGCAGTGGTTTTGCAGCACTGAGTCTCAATAATATAAGCACGACTATCTGTTGGACACTGGCCAGCGTGGGTGGCTTCATTTTTTTTCCTGTACTCTACATCGAAGAGGCAAACTGAAATCACATTTTGTTAGCACACCCCAAATGTCTGTGTTGTTCTGAATTTTGCAGATCATTTCTAACAATAAATTTCACACTGGAGTGCCACAACAGGATTCTCCCAGTTCAGAAATTCAAGCCTCGTACATTCCTGATTATGCACAGATCTCTACTGGAAAATTTTACACTTAGTACCCAACGTCACACACATCCCAAGCATAGATGATTGAGCCATCAAAAAGAAGACAGTCCTGACCAGTATGTCCCCTCTTTTCACCCTAACACGAGGAGGAACTCCTGAGAAGGGCAACCTGGAATTGATTCCTAGGACTTGTAATGCATGACATTTGCATCACAATTCTGATGTCAGCCTTGGGAGCCATGTTTTATGGAAGGGCTCTGAGACTGCCACAATTAGTGCCTGGGAATTTGGGAGGGGGGGGATATTCATAGAGAGCTGGGGAATTACACACAACAGCATTCTTTCACAGAGAGTCAAGGACTTGTCTACCTGCACCTGGAAGAGGAGTGTTTGAAGGAAGGGCTTCAATTGGGATGGTGTTTGATTGGCTCATGTGATCAGTGATGTTTTGCTGTTTTGTGCTCTCCCTAAGTCAGAGGTCTCCAAACATGGCAACTTTAGATGTGTGGACTTCAATTCCCAAAATTCCCCAACTTTAAGGCATGTGGACTTCAACTCCCAGAATTCCCAGCTGGCTGAGGAATTCTGGGAGTTG
>JANHFL010007373.1:0-11518 GCA_032468155.1 Oxyrhabdium leporinum
GAAGGGAGAAGGAAGGGAGGGAAGGAAGGAAGGAAGGAGAGGAAGGGGGAGGAGAAAAAAAGGGAGGGTGGAAGGAACAAAGGAGTAAAGAGGGATCAAGAGAGGGATGGAAGGAAGGAGAGGAGAAAGAAAGGGAAGAGAGGGAGGAAGGAAGGGAGAGAGGGAGGGAGGAAAAGATTGAGAGGGGAAGGGAGAAGGGAAGGAAGGAAATGGATGAGGAAGGAAGAGAATAATGTTATGACTTCTTTTCATACCATTTAAATACAAGAGATTGTTTTTGAGGTGAGAGATTGTAGCTGGCCTCAAGGCACCTCCTGAACAAATCAATGTTTGAAGATTGGGGCCTGGTTTCACAAGATTAGCGTAGATCCTTGCCTCTACTTGCCTTTTCCCTGTTGTTATTGATTTATTCCATCGGCCCCTTCGCTGAGTGCCAAAACCAGGCCTTAAGAAATGGCAAAATTGCTTCTGGTTTGCTTGCATTTTTTTAAAAAATTAAAGAAAGCCTGTTTGCTGGTTTCCAGCTCCTGATCGGGCAGCTAGGAATTCGGATGGATGCAATGATAGACAATCTAGAGCTTGTAAGTCCTTCAGTAGGAAAACAAGTTGGGTGATTGTTGCTTGCCCTTGGAGCCCAAGTGGAAATACACCCACTTGGTCAGCAAAAATACTACCGGTTGTAGGCTGTGCCAATTAATGCCTGCTGGCTTTACACCTTGCATTAGTCTCGGGTGCGGCTGAGTTGGAGTGTGGTGTCGTGTGTAAACTTAAAATGTGGGGAGAAGTGTTTTCAGTTGAATGTTAGAAGGTGGTTTGTTTGAAGGGTGGTGTCTTGCCTGGATCTAGAGTCTGGGGGGAAGAGTTTGAGATGAATGCCAGAAGGTGGCTTGGTTGCAGCTTGGTGTCTTCTGTGGACCTAGAATCTGGAGATAAATTTCACATGAACGTTAGAAGATGGCTTGTTTGAAGGGTGGTGTCTTGCGTGGACCTAGAATCTGGGGAGAAGAGTTTGAGAAGAATGCCAGAAGGTGGCTTGGTTGCAGCTTGGTGTCTTGCGTGGACCTAGAATCTGGAAACCAGCGCTTCAGATAATTCTTAGAAGATGGTTTGTTTGGAGCTTGGGGTCGAGTGGACCTAAATCCCGGGGGGACAGCATTTCATACTAGAGAACAGGAAGGAGAGATGGCAAATGTTGAGGTCTTCGTTACCGTCCCGTGAAGATCTGCACTTCGGCAGGGCAGATTTGATAGCTGCGCTCAACTCGGCACGCCAAGGCTTCTCCCACTGCCGTCGAACCGTTTGTGGTTGTGCGCGCGGTTGGGTCCACCTCACAGGTTCGGCTTGCGTTGCACAACGCCGGGACGGTTGGTCAACCGAGGCCTGGCGTGCAGAGGCAGCGTGTTGAGGGCAGCAAAGTGGAAGGACCAGAGCGGCAACCTGTTTACTTGATTACGCGGCCTTGTCAAGGCTGCATTTCTGCAGATTCATAGCCCAAAGATGACTAACCAGGAAGGACTTTTTAAAGGAATGCTTCTGCTCGGAAGTGTGATTATTCTGGATTTAAAAGGTGGATGTCCTCTCCTCCTCATCTGGAGCAGCAATTGCTCCAGGCAACTCCCAGGCAGTCCTCGACTTGCAACAGTTCACTCAGCGAATGTTTAAAGCTGCAACGGCACTGAAAAGGCCGCTTAACGCCCATTTTTCACGCCATTGCAGCATCCCCGTGATCGTGTGTGACCAAATTTTGGACGCCTGGCCACTCGTATTTATGACTCTGTACCCTACTTATGACGGTTGCAGTGTCCCGAGGTCATGGGATCCCCTTTTGGGACCTTCTGATACGCAAAGTCCATGGGAAAGCCAGGGTCGCTTAACAACTGCAGGGATTCAGCTCGCAACGGTAGCTTAGAAAGGTCGTAAAGCGGGGTCAAACTCATTTAACAACTGTCTCGCTCAGCAGCGGAAATGTTTAGGCTCAATTGTGGTCGTAAAACGAGGACTACTGGAGTAAGGTAGTCCTTGATGTAGGACCACAGTTGGGATCCATTATTAAGCAAGTCAGTGGTTAAATGAGAGGTGCCCAATTTTATGTCTTTTTTTGGGGGTGCCACAGTTGTTAAGCGAATCACTGCACTTTGTTAAGTGAGTCATGCGGTCGTTAAGCGAATCCAGCTTCCCGCATTGATATTGCTTATCGGAAGCTGGCTGGGAAGTTTCACCAGGGGCGATCACATGCCGCCACCATCATAAATACATACCGGTTGCCGAGTGCCTAAATTTTTTGATCATGTGACCGTAGAGATGCTGCACCATTCGTAAGTGCGAGGACTGAACTTAAGTCGCTTTTTTCCCAGTGCTGCTGTAACTTCAAATAGTCACTAAACAATTATGATTTGTAAATACCCTGCAGATAAATCTGGTGGCGTCTTGCTTTCTTTTTTATTGTTGAGTTCGACCACAAACGTCTAAGAGGTTGGAGAGTTGGTTAGAAGAAGACTTGGTTGGGTAGGATCCACCAAGCTCAAGTGTCCCTTGGCCTTCCCCCCTCCCCCCTTGAGAGGACTAAGTAAAAACTGCCACGCTGTCAATTAAAATATCGTAATTTCAAGAATCCTCCTTTGTAAATGCTCCTACCTCTTTAGAGGAAAAGAATGGATTGATGCAGACTGTTCAAGGACAAAGATTAGCATAGGGAAGGGTCCTCCACAGCTTGCGTTCTAGGAACCCATGTTGTGGAATGGACTATGGGGAGGGGAGCCATTTTGAGAAAGGCCAACCTATCCCCAAACAGCCATTTTGTGTGAGCGCCCACAATACGACGCTCTGAATCCAGAACGGGACGCGGTTGTCCACATACGTTGGGTCCATCCTGGTTCTTCTCGAGTCTTCTGCTTTACATTTTCCCAAACATCTGCTTCTCATAGTCCATCCTCTCTGGTAGACACTCTAATAATTCAACCGTGTTTCTTTTAAGCCCAATGAAAAGCTGATGGCTTCTCCTTGCTCTGAACACCCAACGTGGAGAATCCTGACTGGATTCACATGTCCCGGTTTGGTGTGTTGAGTAGATTGTGTGGCCTCCGCTTGTTAAGGTTTATTCAACAATCCAGATGCATCATACACCGGAGAAATCAGACCCGTGTAATTGCACATTTTATTTGAAAATTGTTCTTGTAAGAAACGGGTCCTGCAAATATCTCCAGGAAGGCTTAACGGACGAGTCCGCTCTTCCTATCTGCGATGGCTTTGTAAGATCTGAGAACTTGGAGAGAATCTATTGTCTGTTGTGTAAATTCTTGGACATTTCAAACCATGGCAAGCAACAGATCCTTCTGCATCTCTGTCCTAGCACTTTGTAGACGTCTAGATGGAAGAAAACATGTTTTTTCTTCCCAAAACAAGGCAATTTCAGGGAAGTTCTTTACAAATAGAAGTCTGTAGAGTTTCTCAGTCCTGGTTCTCCCAAAGGTACTTTTTCAAGAGACAACTGGACATTTCTTTTGAAGAAGTTTCGCTTCTCATCCAAGAAGCTTCTTCAGCTCTGACTTGGATGGTGGGGAATGGAAGGATTTATATTCATTGCAGACAGCTGGTCATTTGCATCTTTTTAGAGGGTGGTTGAAGCACTTGGAGGTTTATCTGTGTCCTCAGGGTCACCTGAGTGGTGCAAATGGTTTGTATAGTTTGCAAATGACCTTTGGGATTCTTAACAAATAATGAAGTTTTGTGTGTATTGCTGACTAGAGAGGACCACAGGAGGTCCTTTCCTGCAAACACAAGTCCCAAAGAAGAAAGTCCTGAAGCTTTACCCAAATTTGTCCTCCTCGCCATAAAAAAACCCACAGAAAAAGCAGATTTTTTCCTTCATGCTGGGCCAACTTGGAGAAACTATCCCTGTTTCCCTTGCCTGCAAAGCTAGAGGAGAAATTTGAAAAAGCTGTTGGTTTTTCTCCCACGGTGAGCAAAGCAGGCGTGACAAGTCTGGACATGTCCGACTTCAAATGTTTGTTTATTTTACATTATATTTTTCCTTCCTACTTTGAATCATTCAAATTCCAAACGGCGACATGAAATAATAATGGCTTTGTTTTGTTTTTTAGGAGATGGCAAACTCCATTTATTTGGTGATGGAGGTGAGCGATTCAAAGATGATCTCCCAACGCATTTTATGTTTTAAGATAGGTTTTAATTTTGCCCTTCTTTTAAAGAATTCATGCGTGATTTTATTAATTAATTAAAGTTTTATGCTGTTTTCGTCTTGAACTGCAGAGTACTAGTTGTTATTTTATTTACTCACCTGAACGTTGAATAATTTGGTTTAGCTGATGAATTCTTCCTTCTGTTTCTTCTCCCCTCTTTAGTACTGCAACGGTGGAGATTTGGCTGACTATTTGCACAGTACGTATTCTAAGAATGCCTTCTGATTTTTCCATAATGTTAGCATCAATATTAGGAAACAGAAAATAATATCAGGCACGAAATCCCTTGTCCAATGAGTTTTATCTACGCAGTTTGATAGGGGTGTCCGGATGGTATTCTGCTAGCAAGTTTGTCCTGGACTTCTAAATTTTTTGTTGTTAGTTATTCCTTTTTAATTACAGGTATAATTAATGCCAGGAGTGCCTATTTTCATCCAGACTAAACAATTGAAGCATAGGTGGTCTAGCAAAATTTTTATTGACAGCTTTAGTTTATAGAAATTGTTTGGTGCCTTTAGTAAATTGTTAAATTTTGTAGGGTTTTTTCCCCCCCTTTGATACATGTACATATCGTTTATCATCGGTGAGCATCAGATTAATTAAGAAATGTCTTAAACGAACAAGCAAGGAAAAGGGGGCATAATTATTTCCCTTTGAACATCAGACTAAGAAATATCTTAAATGAACAAGCAAGATTATTTGAATGGGTGTTCTCCCATGCTGGGATATTTAAGACAGAATGACTGGAGCTCATCACCACTTGATGATATTTAGGAATATGTTTTCACTCAAACTTTGGTATAAGCCAGCCATCTGATTAGAATAACAAAAAATCCCGCTGGACATTTTTGATAGCTGGTCATCTCTGTCCAACAACACCCATAAGAAATTAAAGCATTTCAAAGAGACTTTTGAAGTCTTCATGATTTCCAGACAGGCCCTATCGATAGATTTTTTTAAGCAGCTGCTCTTTGTCATTCACATCAACCTAATGCATTCAAGTCCTCCATCCTTTAAGCTTTTAAAAACACGCTAACAAAAAGATGAAAGCCGTCTCGTTGTGTTGATTAATCGTGCTTGCCCAGTTCTTCCTGGCCCGGGTTCAAACACGTTGTGTGTTAAGCCAGGTGGCTGTTCTTTGGGGCTCAATCTTGCATCACGTCAACAGGCAAAAACAAGAGATGTAGAAAGGTTAAAAAAAAAAAGTGGGGGGGGAACTCACTAACTGTCTCGCTTAGCAATGGAAATGTGGGGCTTAGTTTTGGCCATAAGTCGAGGATTGTCTGTGTCAAGGACACAGGTTGTGTTAATCCAGGTGGTTGTTCGTTGGGATTGAATCTTGCACCACGTCAACTTCACATTTGAGGAAGAAGGTACCCCACTGTTTTCATTGTAGACAGCTTTTTACCGTTGGGATCCAATCAGAATAGAGCAGGAAGGGACCTTGGAGGTCTCCTAGTCCAGCCCCCTGCTCAAGCAGGAGACCCTATATCATTTCAGACAAGTGGCTGTCCAGTTTCTTCTTAAAAAACCCCCAGTGATGGACCACCCATGACTTCTGGAGGCCAGCTGTTCCGCTGGTTAATCGTCCTCACTGTTAGGAAGTTGCTCCTTAATTCCAGGTTGTTTCTCTCCTGGATTAGTTTCCATCCATTGTTTCTTGTCCTGCCCTCAGGTGCTTTGGAGAATAATTTGACCCCCTCTTCTTTATGGCAGCCCCTCAAATACTGGAATACTGCTATCATTAGTCCTCCTTTTCTCTAGACTAGCCAAACCCAAATCCTGCCACCGTTCTTCATATGTTTCTGTCTTCAGTCCCTTTAATTATCTTAGTTGCTCTTCTTTGCACTTTTCCCAAAGTCTCAACGTCTTTTTTGTAATGTGGTGACCAAAACTGGATGCAGGATTCCAGGTGGGGCCTTACTGAGGCTTTAGAAAGCGGTACTAATATTTCACGTGATTTTAATCCTATGCCTCCATTTATACAACCCAGGATTGCATTGGCTTTTTTGGCTGCTGTCACACAGTGCTGGCTCTCATTTAAGGGATCGTCCACTAGGACTCCAAGGTCCCTCTCACAGTTTCTGTTTTTGAGCCAGGTTTTACCTGATCTGTACTCGTACCTTTGGTTTTTCCTGCCCAGGTGTAGAACTTTTGGTAGTAAAATCCGTTTGGCAATAATCGGCAATGATCAGCAAATTTCACCCCTGTTTCCCCCTCTCTTCCTTTTAACAGGTATGAGAACTCTCAGCGAAGACACGATCCGTCTCTTTTTCCAGCAAATTGCAGGTGCCATGAAAGTTTTGCACAGCAAAGGCATCATTCACAGGGATCTCAAGCCCCAGAATATTCTGCTTTCCTTCACGGGCGGCAAGAAGTCAAACCCGAATAACATCCGGATCAAGATTGGTAAGTGAGAAATGAAAGGGACGAAAGACACTATGAAAATAAAAAGAGAGAGGGAGAGAGAGGGAGGTACGGAAAGAGAGAGAGGTGGAGAGAGAGGTGGAAAGAGAGGTGGAGAGAGATGGAAAGATGGAAAGGGAACGAGAGAAAGAGAGAGAGAGAGAGATGGAAAGAGAGATGGAGAGAAAAAGAGACGGATGGAAAGAGAATGAGAGAGAGAGACAAAGAGATAGAGTGAGAGATGGAAAGAGAGAGAGATGGAGATGAAGAGAGAGATTGTTTACAATTTGGTCTAAGATCCTAGTCCTGTTTGTGTTTTTCTGGGGTGTGGTAAATCCCATGGATTTCAGCGGATTTTAATCTTTAGGAAGTATAATCTGGACTTGCCATCCTCAATGGAAAAATATGGGTTGGTTAATTTGGGTCCAGGCGGATTGCCCAGCTTTTCCCTATCACAATAACCCTTGAAAAAATATGTCACAGTTGTTACTGTTTTTATCAATTTAAAAAAAAGACAGCACAAAAGGAAGAAGGGATGGGAAGGGAGGAGGAAAACAGCTTTTCATATTTAATGGTTCTTGCCAAAGCCAATTGTAATTTTTTGCCCCCCTCCCCCCGTCTTTCTCCCCCTTCCCCTATTTGTTTCTCCGTGTAGCTGATTTTGGATTTGCACGCTACCTACAGAATAATATGATGGCGGCGACGCTATGCGGGTCTCCCATGTATATGGTAAGGGACAACTTGGTTTATTTGCATTTTATTTTTCCCAAATTGGTCTTGGAGTTGAAAAACCTGGAAAGCGCCACAAATTGTTGCTGTTTCTATTGCTCGGGGAAAAAAAAAGACAAAAAGACACCACACTAAAGGGTGCAGCGATGGGGAGGGATAAGGGCAACAACTTTTTACCTCTAGCAGTGTTTGATGAGGCCAGCTGTCATTTATCCTGGTGAAAGGAATTGGTTACAGTCTGTGAGCGGACTCTCTTGATTTTATTGTTGTGTCATTTTTTTTCTGTTGTTGTGTCCGAGGTTACGTACACAAAGCTACGTCGTCTTCCATCCCAAGTCTTGTCACTCTGTATTTTGAGGACATAAAAGGGGCGAGGATGTTGTTTGTTTGTTTACCTAGGAAGTTGCATGATTCCTGGGAGAGGGACGAGATCAGATGGTCACTAGTAGTAACCGTGAGAGTCCTAGTGGACAAGCACTTAAATATGAGCCAGCTCTGTGCTGCAGCTGCCCAAAAAGCCAATGCAATCCTAAATTGCATTAACAGAGGGATTCGAATCAAGATCAAGTGAGGTGCTAATACCACTCTAGAAAGCCTTACTAAGACCACACCTAGAGTACTGCATCCAATTGTGGTCGCCACGATGTTAAAAAAAAAGATGTTGAGACTCTAGAAAGAGTGCAGAGAAGAGCAACCAGGACGATGAGGGGACTGGAGGCTAAAACATACGAGGGAACGGTTGCTGGAATTGGGTATGTCCAGTTGGATGAAAAGAAGGACTAGGGGTGACGTGACAGCAGTATTTCATGCTATCAGTATTTGAGGGGCTGCTACAGAGAAGAGGGGGTGAAGCTATTCTCCAAAGCCCCTGAGGGCAGGGCAAGAAGCAACGGATGGCAACTAATCAAAGAGAGAAGCAATCTAGAACTAAGGAGAAATTTCGTGACAGAGCAATTATTCAATGTAACCACTTGCCTCCGTAAGTTGTGGGTGCTCCCAACACTGGAGAAGAGATTGGATCACCATTTGTCTGAAATGTATAGGGTTTCCTGTCTAAGCAGGTGGTTGGGCTACAAGACCTCCAAGGGCCCTTCCAACTTGGTTATTCTATTCTAATTCACTTAAAAATTGATATGGCTGCACTCCAGTGACCCCGGATGGCATTGCAGAGATTGAAACAACAGACACTCTCCAATGCTTCTGTTTTACTCTTTGATGAATTCTGGATTCTGCTCTGTGTTGGAAAGTGAACTGGGTGATCTCGAAGGTCCCCTTCCACAGGTTCCATTTCGGGATTCTTGCTCTGGGCGGGGGTTGGAATAGATGACCCCCGAAGGTCCCCTTCACAGTTTACATTCTATGGTTCTATGGTTCTCTGCATGTTTACAATGCAGGTACTGCCTTGACCGACCGCCCTTCGTTTAGCAAAAATGTCGACAAGAGAGTTGTTGATCTGGTTGTGCAACTTAAGTTGTAAAAGAGATCTTCTTGATGCTCTTAAGTTGGGGGTGTGGGGTGTGTGGAGGGCAGGATGTCTATTCAGATCGTGTGGGATGGAGGAGTTTCTTATCCAGTACGGACCAAGGGAGCCAGAGTGATTTCTGACTTTCTGCCAGCCTCTCCCCGTGGATCTCCCGCGTAGGAAGCTGGCAGGCAGCATTGGCCACGACAAACCTGCGTAGCAGTGTGGTAGCGTTGAAGCACCCACAACCTTTGCCAAATGTCAATCCTCTGGGAGTCAGAGTGGGGGGTGCGTTCTGTAAGCGAAGCCCACTGGAAGCCCGTTGATTCAAAAATGGTTGCTCCGTGACCCACCGTTTTGCCTAATTGAAGGTTACAAACAGACACGCAAGTTTGGAGCAGCCTAGGGAGAGCCTGTTGTTCAGTTCTTCACGGCAGGAGTCACCCAGCAAGAAAGAGGAAACAGATGTAAGAAATGAGTGGACTGTCTGATTCAGACTGGAGGCAAATAACATCCTTCCAGCTCTCTTGATTCATTAAGAAGATTTATGATGCCGAACCTGGTTGGACGGCTTTCTCCAACATGCGAAGAAAGAGTTTGTTATGGAAAAGGCAGTCGAGTGGATAGATCCGTCCAGCATCTCTTGAGCTGGGTTTACCTCTTGTCAACCACGTTGGTTGAGACAGTTCAAGGCCCTGGGGGCCTGTTTAGCATCTGCCAAGATAAGAGATTTGGAGACGTGAAGGTTGGCGAGGAGTCCTTCGAGGTCCTCGGCGTGTTTAGTCTGTGGGATAGATAATGACAGGGAGATGCAAGGCCCCGTTTTGAAGCCTTAGAAGGGAGATCATCAAAAAAGACACTGGATTTGTTGCTCCAGAAGGGAGGAACGGAACCAGTGGGTTCAAATGACACCTGCTAAGTTCAAGGTAGACATCAGAAGGAACTCGATGGGTGCTCTGAAGCGGTGGAACAGGCTGCCACATGAAGTGTGGCCTCCTGGTCTCCCAACAGAGGCTGGATGGTCGACTGTCGAAGCCGCAGCCTGTTTGGAAGCAGGCCATGTGGGCAGCGGGCGATTGCATGTGCGCACAATGCTTCCGTCGTGTGTAAAACTCCTCTTGTGCGAGCGGTGGCCATCTTGCACCCACGCATGAAACTTCTCTCATGTGAGCGGCGGCTATTTATTTGTTTGTTTGCTTGACTTTGTCAAAAATGAGAAGAACATGAGAATAAAAATTCAATGACAGGGACGATAGGCACGTTAGGGCACTTATGCATGCCCCATCTACTGACCACTTAAGTATGAAGGAAGGTCCACAGAAGTCAATTTGTGGCTTCCCTCATGTGAGCGGTGGCCATTTTGCACCCACGCATGAAACTTCCCTTGTGCGAGTGGTGGCCATCTTGTGCTCGTGCACAAAACTTCCCTTCTGCGAGCAGCGGTCATCTTGCGCTCATGCGTGAAGCTCCATTGTTACTCTAGTGGATCCTGGACTGAGTAGTGGGTTGAGCTAGATGGTCTCTAAGGTTTCCTCCAACCTTCTCTTGAGTCATGTCAAGACCTCTACGCTAGGCCAAAGCCGGATGCATCCTGTTGAATTCTGTGGAATTTGAGATGGGAATGGCGAATTCATGTAGATACTGAGCTGTTCAGTTGGGAATAGCCAATGATGGTTGATGATCTTCTGGTTGATAGAAGCCCAGCCTTAAATACCACTTGCCCTGTCCTTTGGGGTTCCTTTGACTGCCGTGGTATGACATAACAAGGACAAGGTGGACCTTGGTCGGACCCAACCCTGGAGGTCCTCCTCCTGTTCTTACATGACCCCGGCCTGGCCTTCGTGGTTTGTTCTGAGGTTTTATGGTCTTGGAATGCAATGTACAGGTTGGAAAGTTGAACAGGTTCCTCAACGCCTCCTGTGAACTGACCAGTCACTGGCCAGACTGCCTGCAGGGCTGCTGCCACACAGGATCTGGGTCCTTGGAGGAAGTCTTCAGAGTGGAACAAAAGAGAACCCGACATTAGAAGCGCCTCCCTTTTCGCCCCCTGGGAGGAGGAGAGAGGAAAAAGAAAGTGAGACAGGCTGAGATTTGACCAGGATCCAAATACCACAAAGAAGTCGACAAAGCGAGTGTTTCAGCCAGGTTCTTGAGGATAAATCGGGAAGCCATTTTGCTTTGGACAACGATGTGATGCACCAGGTGCCAATATGTCTTCAAATGTCCCTTTGGATATCCACCGAGCTCCATCTCTTTCTGGCCACCTTTCCATCCTACCTTCTGTTCATTCAAAGTTGCCTCCTAAGAAACTGGATGCAGTTGCAAATCGAGCGTTATTCACCCTGGTAATAATATTTAGAGGTCTTTAGGGCGTAGCAGAAATGTCCCCTTGCCGACAAAGGTCCATCTAGTCAGAGCGATGGTTTTCCCAGGAGTAATGTATGCCTGTGAGAGTTGGACCAGAAGGAAGGCCGAGTGCCGAAGAATTGATGCTTTCAAACTGTGGGGATGGAGAACACTCCTGAGAGCCCCTTAGAGATCCAATCGGTCAATTCTAAAGGAGCCTTAGTAAGACCATACCTGGAGTCCTGCATCCAGTTTTGGTCACCAGACTATAAAAAAGATGTTGAGACTCTAGAAAGAGGGCAGAGAAGAGCAACCAGGATGATGAGGGGACTGGAGGCTAAAACATACGATGAACGGTTGCAGGAACTGGGCTTGG
>JANHFL010007373.1:14188-24895 GCA_032468155.1 Oxyrhabdium leporinum
ATCTATCTATCTATCTATCTATCTATCTATCTATCTATCTATCTATCTATCTATCTATCTATCTATCTATCTATTCCCTCCCTCCTCCCTAACTTTTGTAACCTTTTATTATGCCCGATTGCCAGTCCTTAAATGGACGTGAGCCTTCCAAAATATTTGAACTGGCCGTATACATCTTCTTTACACCCAACAAGATTTTTTTTTAAACAATTGCATTCTAACCAGGGACTGGCACAGCTGCATTGCCAACTGTAACTCAAGACTGGTTGGCCTTGGATCCGATTTCTGACTGCTGCCTGCGCTGTCGAACTGTCCAAGCTGCAGATAGTTACAGAACTTCAGCGATGCTTGTTTGCAAACGAAGCGTAGGCGCCTCCTTCTATGGCATCTACCGTACCTGCAGGATCGAGGCGCTCCTTCGCCTTCTCAGTTTCGCTGCTTTCCTCCAACGACCGTCGGAAAACGGTTCTCCGCACTCGGCCAGGGACGTCTTAAGCCTGCTTTAATTTCACCCTGCTCTGTCTACTACCCAAGTCAGCCCCAGGCCTCGTTCTCCCAGCAAGCCTAGACCGCTAGGTGCCTCTTTTCCCCGTTGCGCGCCGGACTCCTGCGAGCCAGCGGCGGGCGGCGCGGTGCCATCCGTCCTCCGCACCAGCAGGTGACCCTAAGCTAGCTTCCGTTCTCCGCCTGCCATCGTCGCTGCCCGGACGAAGCTCGGTGATCTCGGTCACCGGGAGACGCCTCGCCGCCGGGGGCGACCGGGAGAAGAAGAACCCCCCCCCGGGCCTGCCTTGACCAGGTGAGCTCCGACAGGTGCGCCCGCTCGCGCGCTCTCCTCGGCCGGCCGGGCTAGCTGGCTTGGGTGGGGCGGGGTGGGACAGCGGGCGAAGAATCCGAGCCATCGCAGTCGGGATGCGCTCCAGCCCATCGGGGACGCGCTTCGGCCGGCCGCCGGAGTGCGACGCTGCGGGGTCTTGGGGAGAAAAGGCTGGAGGAGGAGGAGGAGGAGGAGACGGCGGCGAGCGCACGGAACGCGCGAAGTCGCGCGCCACAGGTTGCGCTCGGGCACGAAAGCCAGGCTGGGGCTCCGTTCCGCCCATGCAGGGGATTGCAACTCCCATGCGCCGCGGCCTGGGGCGGGGGGAGGAGGAGGAGGAGGTCTCCGCAGAGTTAGTTCGCGCGGTGGACTTGCTCTACGGAATATACCGGGTGGCCTGGAGATTTGCAGGGCTTGGGATGTATGGGGTGAGCTCTGGTTAAGGAGGGAGGGAGGGAGGAGGGCTTGTCCTGTATGTGGGGAGCCCAACCATAGCTCCCACGTGGCTTGGTCGGGGAAGGACCAGAAGGACCTTCTAGTGTTGCGTTTGCAACCTTTGGCAGCTTTAAGAAGGGTGGGGTTTAAGTCCAGTATTGAGTGTTGAAGTACCACCACGTGGGAACACCTGAAAGACCAGGAGAGGGACAGAGAAAATCTAGGTGGTTGCTAAAATTGGACCACAACTTAATGGCACATCATCCATCCATCCTTCCATCCATCCATCCATCCATCCATCTCTTTCCACATTTCCCTTCTATTCCACTGCAGAAGGATGGTGGCCATGATGCTGTGGGTGGCCCTCAGCCTGTGTGGCTGGCTCTCCCTCTACGGCTGGTCCTGCCATCACTACCGAGAGCGCGCCTGCGAGTGGAGCTGCCGACTGGTCACGTTGACTCATGGCGTCTTCGCCACCTGCCTCTCCGGCTACATCGGGTTTATCGACGGTCCCTGGCCAATGACTTACCCAGGTATGTCCCGTCCATTTCCATAGAAGCCAACCTTGGTTCACCCTTTATTTTCTGAGTTCCCACAACAAGCCACGATGAAACCACACCATTCAAGAGTAGAGTTATTCCTCGACTTACAGCCATTCCTTCAGTGGCCATTCCAACAGCAGTGAAAAGTGTGACTTAGGACCAGTTTTTCACACCCGTGACCATTGCAGCACTCCTAATGTTTGGAAATTGCAAGTGGATCGCATAACCCAGTAGATCCATCTGTAATCTTCCCGGCCAGCTTCTGACAAGCATAGTCAACAGGGAAAGCCAGACTCATTTAACAACCGTGTGATTCATTTAACAATTTCAGCGATTTTTCTTAATAACTGTGCAAAAAAAGGTTGTAAAATGAGGCACATTTCTTTGTCCTGTCTTGCTCTGCAATGGAAATTTTGGGCTCCGTTGTGGCCATCATTGGAGGACTACCTTAATTTGGGGGCCAGGAAATCAGCAACTGCCTTTTTCAGCACAATTCAGAAAGAGAGCGGAAATAAATCCACCTAGGAATGACTTCCGTCTAAATTTACAATACTGCGTTCCGTTCTTTATTGATCGTAATTAAAACACATTAATTAAAGTCTCAACATCCTTTTTTGTAATGCAGTGATCAAAACTGGATGCAGTACTCCAGGTGTGGCCTTAGTAAGGTTTTATAAAGTGGCACTAATACTTCCTGTGATTTTGATTCTATGCCTCTGTTTATACAAGCAAAGATTTTGTTAGCTTTTTTTGACTGCCGCCGCGCACGGCTGGCTCCTGTTCCAAGAATCGTCCACTAGGACTCCGAGATCCATCTCACAGTGACCGTTACTTGAGCAAGCTTTCGCCTAACCTGTACCTGTGCCTTTGATTTCTTCTTTCCCCCCTCTCTTCTTTTTCTCCTCCTCCTCCTCTAGGGTTCCCAAACACGGTGCTTCAGGTCCACGCGTTGTGCATCAGTTTGGGTTACTTCCTGTTTGACCTGGGCTGGTGCGTCTACTTTAAGACCGAAGGGCCTTTGATGTTGGTCCACCATTCCGTCAGCATCCTGGGCATCAGCGCCTCCCTGGCCCTGGGCGAGTCTGCCGGCGAGGTCAACGCCGTCATCTTCGGCAGCGAACTGACCAACCCCTTCCTGCAGGCCCGCTGGTTTCTGCGGGAGAAGGGGCTCTACCCCAGCTTGATAGGAGACCTGGTGGACTTCCTCTTCGTGGCCCTTTTCGCCGGCGTGAGGATCGGCGTCGGGGCCCGGCTGATGTACTGCGTGTTGTTGTCGCCCAGGCCCAGGGTCTTCATCAAGGTTGGGGGCTTCATCATGTATGCGGTGTCTTGCGTCTTTATGGTCAGCATTTTTAGCTTCGCCCGGCGCAAAACCGTGAAGAAATATCGAGCCTGGAAGGGTTGGTGGAACAAAGAGTTGGGCTTGAACGCCAACGGGTATCTCAAGAGCCGCTGACCCCAGCGTGGGTCGTTCTCCGAGATTTAGCGTCGGTAATTAGTCTGGGCTGCAACCTCCAAGGTCTTGTTTGAATCGCCAACAGAGCGAAGGGGCCGAGGAGGCGTTGTAGGTAGATCGACGGACTCCGTCTGGAGACATCCAGGGGTCCACCTCCCTGCTCAACCGTGAAACTCAGCCGGATGCTGCTCCTCCTCTGAGCCCACCCTGCTTCGCAGAACTGTTGGGAGGACGAAATGAGACAACTGATGTCCCAAGCAATTTGTGGGAAGGTGGAAGATAAGTCTGATCTAGAGAGAGAGGCGTCAGGTGTTGCAAGAATAGAATAGAGCTGCTTCTTCTTTCAGCCCAGTGCAAATGCTTGTGCTTAGTGGGAACGTGTTGCACACCCTCCTATTGTGGGGGACCTTTTCTAACAATCTATTTTATTTTTTTTCAAAATTAAGGCACGGTCCCAGTAACCCAGGAGTATTTCTAAAGAGTCTCCTGGCTGGGTCAGTTGCCACTGCTAAACTTTTCCTGGTTCGGATTTTTCTCCCCCTCCCCTTCTGTTTTCTGTACCCGAGCTAAGGGGACTAGGTGAAACATGGGCAAGATATAGAAGAGCAGAGTCCATAAATCATTTAGAATGGGTTCTTCCTAGGTCTTCTTTGGAGGACAGTAGAGTTGTAGGCGATCAATCCTTAGCTTCCCTGGCATTAAATAGATAGAGATGGATCTGTCTGTCTGTCTGTATCTATCCTTCCATCCATCCATCTTTTCATCCATCTGTGCTTTCTACCTTCCATCCATCTTTCCATCTATCCATTCATCTACCCTTCCTATCTTCCATCCATCCATCCATCCATCCATCCATCCATCCATCCATCCATCCATCCATCCATCCATCCATCCATCCATCCATCCTGCGTGTCTCCTTCCAGATACCCTCCAGATCCCTTCCTCCATAGCCGCCCCCTTCCAGAAGACAAACTGGGAGATCTTCTCCATCACTACCTCTTCCTTGCCAAACCTATAGCTGAATCACCACAAAATGTTTTCCGTTCTGTACAAAGCAAAGGGAGAGTCAACTAAGACTAACCAAAAAAGAAAAAAAAAAAGATGTTCAGTCTGGATTCCCACAGGGAGTTTGCAGAATTTAGAGCCATCCCCTCTGCAGAGAGTGCAACCTGATTCCCTTTTCCATGCTGGGGTGATTTTCATACCGTGTGTGTGTGTGTGTGTGTGTGTGTGTGTGTGTGTGTGTGTGTGTGTGTGTGTGTGTGTGAGATGGGGAGCTAAAAGGGTCTCCTTCGTGTGCTAGATTTCCCACAGTCAAGGAATCTGCTTTGGTTTTCAAACAGAGGAACCTGCAAATATTCCTCACATGTGCACATTCCAAGTTTCCAAGTAGATTTGTTTCCTTGGCTCTCCTGGCCTTTCATCCATTTCTTCCCTGCGAAAGGGCCGGGTTTGAGAGACAGGGAAGCAAGAGAGTCCATCTTTAAAGAGATGAGATGTTTATTTTTTATTTATTTATTTATTTATTGACGGACGAATGGACGGACGGACTGACAAATGGTTTCGTTTACTACGGTTTCTATGCTGCTCCGTTCCCCAAAACTCTTCCTTTCTGGAGGGCCAAGGGCTTTGGTCTTTGAAAGGGCACTAAGAGTTGTCACTAAGATGTCAACCTGCATACGTCCTTTGGCATTACCATGTAACAGTGATTCCAGTGGCCCACCAGCGATGGGCACAGCAAAACTGTATTATGTTTTATAACAAATAATAATAATTAAAAAGATTTTATGGACATAAAATTGGCAGAGTGTACGTCTGGGGCAGGCATGACGATATCACATGTAGAAGAGGCAGCTGGGATGCTCGTGATTTTGTGTGTTACGTGTCTACTCCACCATTATACGCATCCACAAAAAGAAAAGCGGTTTTCGTTATTAAAAAGCCAACAATAAATAGGTGTTCTTTATATTAATGCATACAGAGATGTGACACATATCTTTCCTCATCCTTTTCAAATTTGTCCAGTCCCCTTAAAAACCAAGTTTTGAAGTTAAAGTTTTGAAGTTTCTGGCTATCATGTTTTTTGACAGTTTGAAAAAAAAAACCAAAACCACCCCATACTACCAATACTGGAGGTTTTTAAGAAGAGATTGGACAGCCATTTGTCTGAAATGGCATAGGATTTCCTGCCTGAGCAGGGGGTTGGACTAGAAGACCTCCAAGGCCCCTTCCAATTCTGTAATTCTGCTATCCAAACAAATGAAAACACAACTCACCGTCTGGCTTTTTTCAAGTCTTCATAGGCGAACCAGAGTTCCCCATCTTCATTCAAAAGTCTTCAGGAGACAATCTGTTTATAAGGCAGAAAGGGAAGGGGAGTTTGGGAGAAAGATCTGTGAAGAAAAATTGGAAGCTGCTGCGTTCTGAAAAGTACATCAGTACCTCACATCTGTAAAGTCAAGTTTTGTACTAAGACATGTCTCACTTAACTATGTATTGCCGGATTTAGTTTGCTAAATGTACACATCCCTCTAAGCCAAAATTAAACAAGCCAGGTGGCTGAAGGGCGAATCAAGAATCATGGTTTATGCTTTGATAGTTAAATCAAACCTAGCCTTGGCTTTTATTTAGTGTAATAAATGTGTGGCTTTGTGCGTGAAGGAGGTCACTGTTTCTGGATCAAATTCATTTTCCACAAACCAGGCGCTGTATATAATAATAATCCTGATCGTTTCTTGAAACGCTGCTATTGAAATACTCCATTTTCATAGCCCTTGTTTCATAACCTGCCAGAGTTTTACTATTTTTCCTCTTGCCAATTCTCTCTACAAGAGACACAATCGTTTAAAAAGGAGGTTTTTGCAAGCTTTTTTTTTTTTATTAAAGGCAACAACAACTGTCTAATGGCTTGCAAAAATCCAGTTTTTCTTCCGGTACGTCTGTGGCGTGAATGTTAATTAGCAAACTAAATCTTTTTACTTTGGGGTCTCTATAAAAATTGTAGCAGGTTCTGTAAATGTCCTTCTTACATACAAAAATGAGAGAATATTTAAAATCCCACAAAACAATCTATTTTGTGTAGCTCGTTATACTGCAAGCTAGAATAGTATTTCTCAACCTTGGCGGTGGACTTCAACTCCCAGAATTCCCAGCCTCCCAGGGAATTCTGGGAGCTGACGTCCACCCATCTTAAAGCTATCAGGGCTGAGAAACGCTGCCCTAGAGAAGCCTGTTTGTTTTGTATGAGTGTGTAAATCGTATTTATTACAAAATAGTGTTGGGTTGCTTCCATCACGCTACGAAGTGAAGGAACTCCGGTAGCCATCTTCAATTTCAGTTGCTATTTTTAATCTTTCTGCTCTCCTGAGAATGTTTCCTGGAAATGTAGAGCCGTTTCCAAATCTTCCTGACATCCCAATGGATGTCGTGCAGGCTGCACATTTGGACCCGAATGCTGTGAATTAAAAGAACCTCGTGGGGCAACAAAGCTTTAATGGTGACAGATTGCAGCATTAGAGAATGGACCGAATTCAGGTTGCCCATGGATTTCCTGGCAAGGGGGAAATAAATGAGGCAGGAGTCCTGCCATAGAGACCTTGCTTAGCCTAGCCAAAGTGTTTCCCCCTGATGGCCGTGGATCTAAGACAGAGCTGCAAAAGTCAATAAAAGTTTGCAGTCCTTTTATTCCGAGTAGAGAGCTTCTCAGAAACTGAGTCAGCTCAACTATTCTGTCCCCTTCGGTGAAGTATATGGTAATCGTTGCTATGCAAATGTAAGAAAATACAAAAAAACGACAACAAACCACTTTCTTTTTTGGACTCTTTCTTAAAAGTATGTGTGGATTTTAAAATCCGCACGTCTTAAAGTTGCTAAGGTTGAGAAGCAGTGGTTTAAAATACCACGTGGGTAGTTTTGGTACCCAGTTTTTATTTGGAAAAACCTTCATGTTTTCATGTCACCAGGGGAAAGAAGATAACTTGTGTTTCAGGACTTCATTTTGCTTTTCGTTCGTGCCAAAACACAGCCCACAGCTACAGCTTGAAGAAATGTCCAGCTATTGATATAGATGTAGCTTCTGATTCTTCCTACCCTTTACAATACTGAGCCATAATGCAAATGGCTGGGTAAGGACTTAAGAGTCTTCATTTATTGATTTGATTTGATTTGTCACACATTTTGCATAATTCCAGCTCTTAAATTCTGATTTGTCACTTAACTTGTTATGCAAGCCCAAGCGGACCGGAGCCACTTAAAGTAAGGCTGTCCGTTTGAGCTCCGAGCTTGGCAACTGGGTTGCCAACATTTCGTCACCATTCGAGGAGACGTCGTCCGTGCGTTTTGAGTTGGGCTCGTCTGTCAGGACGCGGGTCTTTCAATTCCTTTTTATGAGATGCAAATT
This sequence comes from Oxyrhabdium leporinum, assembly GCA_032468155.1. Classification (NCBI taxonomy): domain Eukaryota; kingdom Metazoa; phylum Chordata; class Lepidosauria; order Squamata; family Cyclocoridae; genus Oxyrhabdium; species Oxyrhabdium leporinum. The sequence goes on from JANHFL010007373.1 coordinate 21,838, forward strand.
AGACTCAAACAACAGCCTAACTACTAACCCCAGCTACTAATATTCAAACACATTTCACATCCACTAAAGTCAGCTTAAACAAATCGTGGATGAACTCAATACGAGAACCAATCCAACAGCGAGGGGCTGCCTCAGAATCAACTCCGTGCCTTAAAACTGTAAGCCTCTAGTCCTCATGGTTGCAAAGGAAAGGACTTCTTTTTTTAAAAAAAAAAGTGACGGGATAAACAACTTTAACAATCAAGAACGAAAGAGCAACGCTTCCTTGTCATCCATCTTTCCCCTTCTCTCTATCCCACGGCAAGTCAAATACCAGGGTGAAACCCACACAGATGCCACAGCTTCTTCGGCTTGCCTTCTGTAGCAGCTGGCTTTCATTCTGTGAGCAAGGGCAGAAACAGAAATCCCAATCCATTGTGTCCATGCCATGAATAAATCTAAACATATCCTTATTACGCCTCTCACAATCACACACACACACAATACAAAATGATACTTGTACACAGTATTGCATGTTCAACCCTGCAGAGTGTACACTAGCAACAGCACTTAGGCTTATAGACCACTTCACAGTGCTTTACAGCCCTGTCTAAGCGGTTTACAGAGTCGGCCTCTTGCCCCCAACAATCTGGGTCCTCATTTTACCCACCTTGGAAGGATGGAAGGCTGAGTCAACCTTGAGCCAATGAGACTCGAACTGCTGGCAGCCGGCAGTCAGCAGAATTAGCCTGCAATCCTGCATCTAACCACTGTGCCACCACAGCTCCTAGAACCTCAAGATGTTTTTTCTTCCCAGGTTCAGGCTGCCGCTTTGGATGAGATGTTCCATCACCGAGAAGACTGTGTCCAAAGATACCAGAAAGCGTTGCTCTTGATGGAAGGTCTCTTGAACTTCATCACCGAGCAAGGAGATGTTGAGAACATCAATAAATGTAAGGAGGGCCAGGAAGTAGTCTCGTGAGACTACTCCTTCATGGAGTTTTGTTTTCTTTTGTTTTGTATCTTGTTGCTTTCTCCAACTTTCTTATCTAATTGCTCTTGTTTTCTTCATAATCGTGTTGCTTTGAAATCTACTGTCTATGGAGAGTCTCCGCCCTCCAGGATCATGGTTGTCCCAAAGGTGCTTTTTCAAGAGGCAACTGGACTCTCTGGTTTTTCTTTGAAGACGTTTCGCAGAGCTGAAGAAGCTTCTTGGATGAGAAGCGAAACAGCTTCAGAAAAACAAAAAAACGGAGTCCTTTTGAGGTCTACTATTCTGGCCTTTTCACTTATTTAAAGAAGAAAGCATTTTGACACACAAACGAGAGGTTTAAAAGTCACATGATCAAAATTCATGAACATTGCCTTTGACATACAGTGTATTTGGCCCAAAAGTATAAAATTGGGGATTAAAGCTATGGGTTTTTTGGGGGGAGATTTGGGGTATTTTTCTATGCCTGGCGAGTTTTGAACATTTTAGGGATGGTCAATTAATCGTATTCCTCATATCCTTCTGTCTCCTTAGGTAAAATTTGCATTGAACGACGGCTGTCCAGCTTGCTATCAGGAATCTGTGCATGACAATAAGCTTCCTTGTTTTTTCCATGCAGGTAATTGTTTTTGGTTCCTAAAATCCTTGGGAGTTGAACCCTACACCCTTTGGAAGAAGTCTCCGAGGGGACATCTTCTTGGAAGCCATTATTGGTTTCCCTGGCGGTTGGCAATTCTCTTCCTTTCTCTTTTTCAGGAGTAGCATCTCTTTCCTGCTAACTCCCAGACAAACTGGGGACAGAAAGATACAAGAAGGGCCCTTTTCCAACTGGTGGAAGAGGGCTGAGGAAACCCAAGGACCAAGCCTGCTTCACGCCCACTGGTTTTTTTTTGTCTTGTTTCTGAAGAAGAACAGATGGGGTTATGGCAATGCCAGCTTGGCCCTCTTCATTTGGAGATACTTTCGTCTACTGCGGGCAGTGGACACCTGGAGGGCTTCCTGTGATTGGAAAGATGAAGCTCAGCCAGGGAAGAATGTCCCTGGTGGTGAACAGACCTGTTCTCCTACAGATTTTTGTCAGGTTGCACGCTTGGGTCCTGTCCACCATTCCCCAATCTCCGTGTACTTGGTGTCCTTCAACATCTCCCGGGCTTCTCATCTCTCTTTGCATGGGAAGAAGATCTGGAGCTCAGCTTTGCTTCAGCCTACTTCATCCACTGGGATGCTGGAAATTAGACCTGATGCTCTCCCGTGGTGGATGTGATGGGGCTTTCCTTCTTCATCAGTTGGGAGGTGGACAATCCCATAGAAGACCGTAGACCTCTTTCAAGCAGCTGGAGCCACGCAATACAATCTTAAAGCTATCGTGTTCCATCTCAAGAAGCCAAAAAACATCTAGGGTAAAGAGATGCCTTCTACATCCGGGCAAGGGGACATTAAATAAATGCATGGAAATGACCGTCTCGTCCAATTTAGGTACCCGTGTTGTAAGAAGGCATCTCTTCTGGAGAAACCTTGGGGAGGGGGAGCGGTGTTACTCTTGAGTAGCTTCTCTTCCGTGAGGGACAGGAAAAGAGAGGAAAGAAAACACATATGCAATACACACACACACACACACAAGCTTTGTGAATCAAAGGAGCACTTTATGGAGATGTTGAAGTCGATGGTTGCGTACTGGATATTCTGTAATGGCTCTTGAGGGGTCGAATGTACGGGACGACTTCTGGACGTGTTTCTGCTCTGCGCTGAGTTCATCGTAGAGGGTTCCTTTGTGTTTTTCGTGGGTGGTTTTTCTTTTTTTCCAGAAATTGCACTACAAGTATGTGTGGGTGTCTACACACACACACACACACATTGCTAAGATCCAATATGTATTTATGTGTATATAATGTATAGCGTAATCTTATGTGTTTTAACTGTACTGTATGTTGTTAGAATAAGGGGGGGAACGGAACAGCAATGCCGTTTCCTGTTTTTTCTGTAATCCAGGTTGCTAACTTGGACGTTTTCTAACATCAGTGATGGTCTGTTTTATTTTCTCTCTTCCTCTTCTCTTCCTCCTCCTCCTCCTCCTCCTCCTACTCCTCC
>JANHFL010007373.1:112617-123603 GCA_032468155.1 Oxyrhabdium leporinum
TTCTTCTTCTTCTTCTTCTTCTTCTTCTTCTTCTTCTTCTTCTTCTTCTTCTTCTTCTTCTTCTTCTTCTTCTGCCTGGACCTCGTTGGCCTTCAATCTTTCCCTGATGGGATTAAGTGAAGTATGCCGTATTTTTCTGGGTGTCGCGTCACATGTCTGAAATATTCTAACTTCCGCTTTTTTTATGGTTTTGGTGATTTCCCTTGGCTTTCCCAAGCGGCTTATCGCCTCCTCGTTTCTGATTTTGTCAACCCAACTTCTACCTAACAGCCGCCTGTCAATCCACATTTCAAATGCTTCTAGTCTCTTCAAGTGGCTTTCTGTCCGTGACCAACTCTCCGCTCCATGTTTTTTCTGCTTAAGGAAAATCAAGTCACGAGGTTTTGTGCCTAGTCACCAGGATTTTGATTGTGACTTGATGGCTCTTTACCTTTTAACCTTTAAGTACCTGAAAGAATATTCCATAGTTGAACAAGACCATTGTTCCAGGAAGCGGGATATAGAAAGAGGAAAGCCAGATTCCCATTGCAAGTTTAGAAAATAATAAGAAGCAATGGAAATAATTTACCAGAGGAAGTTTGGAGGTTCCTCCACTGAAAAAGTTCAAGCAGAGGCAAGACAAACATCTGTCCTGGATGATTTAATTTGCATTCTTGCACTGAACAAGAAGATTAGACTCCACTTTTTCAATGTCTCTTTCCAGTACTAGGATTCTACGCCTTACACATTTATATCTGCAATCGCCACAGCCCGCAAGCAACTCTCTTCAAGGGCAAAATCCTATCTGAATTTTATTTTACTTTTGTCTTCCCCTTCGACTAAGAGGCGATGCCCTTATGGGCAGAGCACGCTTTCTAGCCCAATTGTGGAAAATAAGATCCTTTAAAAAATACATCCGCTGCCTTGCGAGTTTGTGAAAGGCATAAGCCTCAGGAGTCCCAAGGAAAATATAGAGCTAGACTCGAGGCATTAGAAGCTGGTCAAAGAGATAAGATATGACAACCATCTTTAGGCAAAGTAAAAATAGAACCAGAAGAGTGATTATCGAAGGATTCACGGTCAACTTTCACCCCATGGTTAGCGGGGGCCAGATAATATCTTTGCGGTAAGACATCTTGACATGTAGCAATCAATGGCGGCATTTTTGCCCCTTCGTTGCCTTTTAAGGAAAGTAAGAGGGTTTCCCCCCCCCCCACCACGTTGGGGTCCATTTTTAGTATTTTCCTGGAAACTTTCAGATAGTTTTTTGTCTTCTTCTTCCTGAATTTTAAAAAAATGTCCTACGCCAGTCTATGAGGTTAGTGGGATTGCCACTAACCTCATAGATACTCTAATACGGAACGATCCATGCTACCAATTTTTACAGCGGTTGGCACTGAGAATTGTTGCTGATCTTTCATTTTATTTACACACGACGAATATACTGTACGTAGAGAGAGGAGCAAGGGATTTTCAAAATACCAACCCTCATTTCTTACAGAGACGTATCTTGCCAGTTCTACTAGACAGACCAGACCAAGAAATCAACTCCACAGCTAGGCCAAAAGTACAGCTGGGCCTCGAATTTCAACCATTTTGCTTACGGACCGTTTGCAGTTACAATGGCACTGAAAAGAGACATTTTTTCACACTTATGACCGTTGCCACATCCCCGTGGCCATGTGGTCAAAATTCAGACGCTTGGCAACCGACTCATATTTATGACGGTTGCATAATCCCGGAGTCACCTGATCAATCCCCTTTTGCCACCTTCTTCTGACCACCAAAGACAATGGGGAAACTGGGTTCACTTAACAAACCTTCACAGCTGTGGTGATTCACTTAACAACTATGCAAGAAAGGTCGTCAAATGGGGCATAACTCACTCAACCACCGTCTTGCTTAGTAAGAGACATTTTGTCCTGAATTGTGCTTGTCAGTCAAGGGTTACCTGTCCTTTATTTGGAGGGAAAGAACGATGTTAAAAATCCAAGACTCTCTTTTCAAAATGGAGTGAAGCCAATTTTGAAACTAACCTGAAGACACCTGTCTGGGATGTTTTCATTTGGGTTTCTTCACTGGGGCTGGAAATTGGGCTCCATTGCCCAACCACCATCTTCTGACTTCACAATTCTTTGATGCCTTTGTTTTACTTGATGTTAACAAGCATGGTTCCTGGGCGATGGAGCGGTTCATTTTGAAGTGGAAAAGACAAGAGTCATGTCAACATTTTTAACAAACAGTCTTTGCCCACGGGTGCAATGCAGCTCCATCTCTTCTGGGTCCCCCAATCCCTCAAAATATGTGTTAAGTCACATCCACGGCTGACCCAAGATCTTCCCAATCCTCACGTTGACCCATAGTGTAGTCGGTGTGTTTTCTGCTCCGTGTGCTTTGTAAGTCTGACTGTTGTGGTTTGCGAGTCCCAGCTTAGGGCTTAACGAGACTTACTTAATAAATCACGAGCAAACAAACCTCAGCTTAATGAGATGTAAACATGTCATTTTATGCATGTCTAAACAGCTGATATCTCAGCTGGTCACCCACCAGAGTACACAAGGAAGCCAATGTGATGTAAACAGCAGCAGTCCGTGATGTGGGTTGGTTTTTTTTTTTTTGTATAAGGTAGTAATTATGGACGTTGCTATGGTAATTATAAATAAGTTTTTCTCAGATTGCATCGTCTTCTAGACGTATTTAGAATAGAATAACAGAGTTGGAAGGAACCTTGGAGGTCTTCCAGTCCAACCCCCAGCTTAGGCAGGAAACCCTATACCGTTTCAGACAAATGGTTGTCCAATCTCTTCTTATAAAGCCTCCAGTATTGGAGAATTCACAACTTTTGGAGGCAACTTGTTCCACTGGTTAATTGTCCTCACTGTCAGGAAGTTCCTCCTTAGTTCCAGGTTGCTTCTCTCCTGGATTAGTTTCCACCCATTGCTTCTTGTCCTGCCTACAGGTGCTTTGGAGAATAGCTTGACCCCCTCTTCTTTGGGGCAGCCCCTGAGATATTGGAAGACTGCTATCATCTCACCCCTGGTCCTTCTTTTCATCAAACTAGACCTACCCAATTCCAGCAACCGTTGTTTGTATGTCTTAGCCTCCAGTCCCCTCATCATCTTTGTTGCTCTTCTCCGCACTCTTTCTAGAGTCTCAACATCTTTTTTACATCGTGGCGACCAAAACTAGATGCTGTATTCCACGCGTGGCCTTACCAAGTTTACATGATCAAAATTCAGTCACTTGACAACTGGCTCATATTTATGATGGTTGCAGTGTCCCAGGGCCACACGATCCCCTTTTGTGACCTTCTGACAACGGAGAAGCCAGATTCACTTAACAACCGCGTGACTAATTTAACAACTGCAGTGATTACCCGATGGGGCAAGAAAAGACGTAAAACTCACTGAACGAATTTCTCACTGAACGACATACATTCTGGGCTCAACGGTGGCCATACGTTGAGGACTGCACATATCGAGGGGGACCCGATAGATGCTCTCATAACACAGCTAACATTCCAGGTATTCACCAAGTGTCCGTACGATGGATGTGGCTTTTCCTTGCAGGCAAGCCATCGGATGGGATGAGAAGTTTGAACAAGATTTTCTTTTAATTGGCATGAAATTATCACGATAGAACACATTAGCTGAGCTTGAAGAGATCCTTTCAAACAATGCTATTCTAAAATTGTCATCTCAAGGTCCTTTATGGATTGCCCATTAGAGAATATCTCTGCGGCTTTAGTTTGTTTGCCGAAGAGTCTTAATGAATTTCTTATTGAAAAATATTTCCAGTCCTTAAAGCCTCAGTCTCAAAACCTACTTCTGAAATACATGAACGGTATTTCTCCCCACCCCAATGACTCTTAAATAAGCTTTTAGGGGGTGGGGGTGTCCTTTCCCCCCCTTTTTTTTTTTGCAACCAGAGAAGTAGGAGGAATAAAACATATTTATACGATAAAACAGAATAGAATGACTAGCGTAAAATTGCAAAATCTAAAAAGAGGTAAGCAGAGAATAACCTACAAAATTGCAACGCAATGTTGTAAGTTAGATAACAAAGCTAGGTAAATAAGCAGCTGAAGAATATATTCTGTTGTGAACGAGAGAAATATGTGTGGCAAGAGATGGGTTTCGGGGACTTGTAAAGTTCATGGCTTTCTCTCATTTTTTTTCCGTCAGCGTACATCAGCTGGAAATTTCAGAAAGCGTGCCAACTTAGCACAACATCTTACCAGCCGGTGTTGAATTCAACGTGAGCGTCGAAAAAACCAACAACTGGGGACGTCGAAGCTTTCCATCCTTGGATTCTTGCTCGGATCAACCCTTCTCGTTTATTATTGCGAACTATTTTCACCAAACCCGGGTATCTTTTGTGGACGTATTGGTCCAAATTAAATTTCAGCTCAACTGCGGATCAGAAAAGAGACCACATTATTCATCTGGCGATCAGTGGCGTTTCTACGTAATTTTGACGTTTACCGACCATTTGAAGTGACAAAAGGGCTGAAAAAAAACCAACTTAGGGCTGTGTTTTTTTTTTTTTAATTGCAGCTTCCCCATAGTTACGTGATCCAAATTCAAATGTTCGGCAACTGGCATGTACTTATGGACGGTTGCAGCGTTTCCCCGGGGTCAGGTGATCCCCTTTTGCGACCTTCTGAAAAAAGCAAAGTCCGTGGGGAAACCAGATTCACTTCACAGCCACGTTGCTGATTTAATAACTGCAGTGATTCACTTTAGAACGGTGGCAAGAATGGTCGTCAAATGGGGCAAAGCTCACTTAACAAATGTCTCCTTTAGCAACAGACATTTGGGCTCCGTTGCGGCTCTAAGTCTCTACCTACGTAAAGAAATCAGCGGGAGCGGCCAGGTCAGCCATCTTGTCCCCCACCCCGCCCGAAATGGCTTTCTCTCACGATGGACAATGCAACGTTCACACCAACCGGCAAGCCGGCATCGTGAACACTTGTGAACAGTTACCGTTGTCGCTGTTGTCGTCCACCAGAATGACCTCCTTGAGCAAATGGGAGGGCGTGTGATTCACAACGCTGTGAACTGAGCGTAGGATGACCGACAAGGCTTCGTTTACAAAAATAAAGACCACCGAGACTTGGGGAAGGTCCTCAGGATAGGACATCTGTTTGCACCTGCGGAGAATAAGAAGAAGTCTTGGAATGTAACGGGCGTGAAAATACGAATAAGGAAATATTTCATTGTAGATCGCACTTTAGGCCAATTCCATTTTAAATTGTACTTTAGGCCAGTTCCATTTTAAACTGTAACTGTATCAGAATAATTTGTGTCTGGAACTCTGAATTTTGATATGGCCCAAGGGCTAACCAATAAAATAAAGTAAAGCAAATAATAAAGTAAATCAAATGCATATAAACAGAGGCACAGAATCAAACTCATGTGATGTAGTAGTACCGCTTTATAGAGCCTTAGTAAGGGCCACCCCTGGAATACTGCAACGAATTTTGGTCACCATACTATAAAAAAGATGCTGAGACTTTGGAAAAAAAGTTCAGAGAAAAGCAACTCAGATGAACAAAGGCCTGGAGACTAAAACATATGAAGAACAGTTGCAGGATTTGGATTTGGCTAGTCTAAAGAAAAGAAGAATTAGGGGGGACCTGATAGTAGTATTCCAGTATTTGAGGGGCTGCCACAAAGAAGAGGGGGTCAAATTATTCTCCAAAGCACCAGAGGGCAGGACAAGAAACAATGGATGGAAACTAATCCAGGAGAGAAGCACCCTAGAACTAAGGAGAAACTTCCCAACAGTGAGGACAATCAACCAGTGGAACAGCTTCCAACCAGAAGTTGTGGGTGCTTCACCACTGGAGGCTTTTAAGAAGAGATGAACAGCTACTTGTCTGTAATGGTATAGGGTCTCCTGCTTGAGCAGAGGGCTGGACTAGAAGACCTCCAAGGTCCCCTCCAGCTCCATTCTGATTCTCAGTGTCTCCCGGTGAGGAACGTCTTAGCTTCCTCCTTCCATCTGTCCCATCAGCTTTATTTTCACAGCCATCTCGACCACGCGTGGCCATTCCTCTTTCATCCTAGCCATCTCAGAGGTGACCTCTCCCGAAAGAGGTCACTCTCCCTCCAGATATTGGCTGATAATCCTTCCGATCTGAGATGATCGCAAGGAAGAAGTCAAAGGATCAATCCATTCGTGAGAAATAGCCCGCGGGGGTAAACGGGAATGTGCCATCCCTGGCCGGGATTGTGACAGTTTAATAGACCAGGTGAGTTTTTGATCGGATTCATCAAGGCCCTTTCTGACATTTCCTGCGACGCACACCTCATGAAAGTAACACCCAGTCCCTTGCCCTTGCACAGAAATTAGCATTAAAAATAACCGACACACTCTCACAGGCAATTCCAGAGCCCAATTACCATAGCAATTACACAGCCAGTTCTCTAAAATACAGCTAATGATCCCAGGGGAAATGACTTTCTTTCCTCTTGTCAAATTCACTGACCTCCTCGCTCAACACTTCAACATAATGATCAGGGTGTTTTTTCCCCCCTTTCTTTTAACAGTTAGGTATGTCTCTTTGGGGGTGGGGGGGGAAGACAGGAAGGTATGGAAGAGTATGCAAAGGTGTTGAGGGCAGGATCCAAGACTTTATTCATTTTCCAATCATTTTCCATCACTACCACCAACCAAGAAGAAAAACAAAGGAGGAGAATAATCAACCGCTGCAGTGCAGAGCTAATGAGCTAATGGAAAAGCTTGTGGACATCAGGAGATAGCAATAGCAATAGCACTTAAGACTTATACACTGCTTCCCAGTGCTTTATAGCACTCCCTAAGTAGTTTATAGAGTCAGCGTATTGCTCCCAACAAACTGGGTCCTCATTTTACAGACTTCGGAAGGACGGAAGGCTGAGTCAACCTTGAGCCTGGTGAGAATCGAACTGCCGAACTGCTGGCAGCCGGCAGCCAGCAGAAATAGCTTACAGTACTGCATTCTAACCACTGCGCCACCATGGCTCTAGTTGTATGTGCCAACTCTCAAACTGGCCTGACTGAGGCCATCTTGGAGGCTTCAGTATTGCCACAATGGTGCTGAGAGATCAGGAGGGGTGGGAATAGAGATAGCTGGGGTTTGTAGTCAAAACAAAATAGTTTCTCCTGAGAACCAAGGGCATTCCCACAGCTGGCTGAAAAGAGGAGGAGTGAAGTTTCCCAGCAACTGGACAGCACCTTGATTGGACTGATGTGACTGATTGTGTGGGAAAGGGGGGAAAACTTTACTTTTTTTTAGGTGAACACTGCGGGAACCTTTGGAGTCGGTTTTCACCAGTCTGTGCCAATATGATATATCCAATAAACCTGTTCTTTGAGGAACCTGCTTGCCTTGGAGTTCTGTTTGTTATGGGTGTATTATTTGGAGCCCTGATAGTATGTTCATGGGAAGCAAAGGACGTAGGCTTTTTCTAACCCCCTAGAAGAGACAAAGAGGTAACAGTATGACAGAGTTGGAATGGACCTTGGAGGTCTCCTAATCCAACCCCCTCCTCAAGCAGGGGACCCTATCCCATTTAGGACAGAGGGTTGCCCGTAAAGCAGTGGTTTAGAATGGGAACCTAAGAAAGAAAAGAATTCAATTATTGGCAACCCAGTTTCACTTCATTAAAGTCGTATAAAAACATTTGACAGCCAGGTATCTCTTGAAGGACATCACATATATTTCACAGAGAGCCTTCTCTTCAACCACTAAGGTTTTTTTTATTATTTTTTTAAACCCTAGCCATTGGAGAATGGTTCAACTCTGAAACCTTCTGCACCCAGAGAAGTTCAGGCATTGCCAATTATTCAGGCATCAAGGATTTATACTAGATACCTGGAAGTTGGGCACATTAGATATGAAAGCAGCAGTAGGAGCCTAAAGCTTGCCAAATTAGCTATGCAGACTGGGTCTAATGGCAATTAAAGTTCACCCGAAGAGCCCTTGATTGAATTAGCCATTGCCTTAGATCCATCTTCAAATTCTCCAATTGTAACGCACCCTTCTTTCATCGGCATCCATAATAAGCTTTATAAAACCGAACACCGCACTAAAAATCGTTCCTAATCTGGATGTGCGACCTCAGCAGTTTTCTAAAGCAATTGTGCTCAAGATGTGTTTTTTTTTTTCCTCCTCCTCTCAAGCATAATCCACCAGTTTGATTTTTGGACCTTGCTTTGAAAAAGTCGTAAGTCACATTTTGGAAAGGAAAGGAAATGTATGAAAGCAGGTGAGAAATTTCTTGTATCTGCTCTCAGGTGGGAAGGGAGAGCTGAAATACGCTTGCGAGCAACGCTAAGTTAAGATTTATTTTAAACCATGGTTTATCCTTGGCGTTGCTCGAATCAATGGCAGCTTGTTCAGAGAATTTCCGGCTTGGTTCTCCATTTCCTTTGTGTAGCAGATGCAAATGGAGTAGAAACACAAATTGTTAAGGCAAGGCTCTGGATTCATTTAAGACAACCCATCATATTTAAAATAAACCAAGAGTTGTTTAAACCAACAACAAACCATAGTTTCAAATGAAGGTGTGTTACTACTAAATAAACTGTTTTTTTTTCCTCTCCTTGATCTGGATTTATATACTATGAAAACCAGACTTGACCACATGAGTGCATAGACTCCAGCATTGGGTTTTCTCCTACAACAGGCTTAAACTGAATTAACTTGACTTTATGGGCTCATACAGTATCTTGAGCCATGAGCAAACAGATCAAGTTCACTCAATGTACTCAACACCAAAATCACGCAAACAGGAGAAAGAAACAAACACACACACACACCCATCCTAACTAACTTTCACACAAACTAGTATGTGTGACTGACAGGGTTTTTAATCTACCCTAGTTAGATGGTCTGTGAGCGGCATGCTATTGTAGTGGTAAAGATGCTCACTCCCACTTGGACGATTGAGAGTTCTACCCTCGGCAGCGACAGATGTTTTGGGGAGCAAAGAGAAAACATCTGCTGTGAACTCCACATAGGCATCAGGAAGGGCATCCAGCTGGCAAACGCTCAGCTCCATCCAGGTGCCCCAACTCTACCCGAAATTAAGACGTGTTGTGGGAAAATCCAACGAAAGAAACAAAAGACAGCAACACAAATACTAATTCTTATTTTTAAGATTCAGAGGTTTACTTTATGAGCAGTTTGGAACATAAACAGCCATCACAAAATCACAAAATCACTTACATCAATAACCCATTGCATTGAGGTCCAGTGACACAGCAAGTCCTGCAAGGACAGCTATAGGCCAATGGCCCTGATCTGATTTAGAACTCTATTTTTTACACCCTTTTTTAACGGACGAGAATTTACTTGTTATATTTCATAATCCATTTCCTTGTTCGTTAGTTTCTACATACATACGTGTACATCTGAAACCTCTACCCATCTGCTACTTTCAGTTCCTTATTCTCCACAGTTTCATCGTTCTATGTCCAAATACACTCTTGAAACTATCTACTTTGCAAAATCATACTATACAAATTGCAACAGCTAAGCAGATCACAAATGTTTTGTTATCATTATGAAGCCATCCAAGCTGAAAACATTGGTTCATATCTCTTTATTCTGGGGGCCTGCTATCATCCATAGGCCTTATTGAATCTAATAGATCAATAGGCTATATTTTCATCTGCCACAGAGATTACAGAGTCATCAAAAAGGAGTTTTAGTTAGATGGGTTGTTGGATTTTTGATTTGCATCAAAAGTTTGGTTCCATCCTTAGCCTATGGTTTTCCTTAATGTTTAATCTGACAGAGCAGAAGATCTTAGCTGACCTGTACGGTGACATGAATTGTGGACTAAGCAAAGACTGAAAAAAAAACCTATTTTTTCAGCTGGAGATTGGAGGGTGGGGGTTGGGGGGCAGAGAGGGGGTTGGTTCAGAAGATATTGCCACCATGCAAAGAAATTAATATTTTAGGCACCTCAATTTTCAGGTCTTATATATAATTTACTCAGCAGGTCACTCCTGCTTGGTAAGCTGAATCGTGCAGAAAAAGTCAAAACCCAAACTTACAGGGGGAAAAAGAAAAGAACCACTGCCTTGCAATTTTGTAAGAAATGCTGTTGAAAGGAAAATTGCCAGAACCACTTGTCCCTAGAATATAGTGCAGGGGGTAATTTTCTGATGGTTTTCTGGGATGGGCAGTCACTTAAACCTCCCCCCCTCAGGAATGCTGGATTGGCCCCCAAAAGATACAATTGTACCATTGTGTGTAAGTGAGATTGAAGAGCATCTCTTCAAAAGCTCCCCCCTACACATGAGGTAATGTCTATCTCAGCCCTGGATTGTACCGCCTTGATTTGGTAATGCTTTCATGCTTCCCCAAGAATTGGAGAAATCCCCAAGCTTCTAATCATAACTGACTGTTGAAAATACATTATTTTAACTAGCTGGAATAAAATTAGTACAAAGTAAAATGTTGTCTCTAGTGTTTCTTTAATTGCAGAAATGGTTCAGGAAGCAACAGAAGGAGAAAGGCGAGGAAGAGGAGAGAGTGGGAGAAAGAGAAGGAGGGGAGGAAGAAAAAGAAGGAAGAGGAGGAAAAGGAGAAGAAGAAGGGTGAGGGGAAGGGTGAGGGGAAGGAGAAGGAGAAGGAAAAAAAGGAAAAGAAGAAGGATACTTTTTCATAATACTAGAAATGGAGGAGGAGGAGGAGAAGGAGGAGGAGAAAGAGAAGGAAAAAAGGAAATGGAGAAGAAGGATATTTTTCATAGTAGTAGAGATGGAGGAGGAGGAGGAGGAGGAGGAGGAAGAGGAGGGGAAGGAGAAGGAGAAGAATAGGAGATAGTAGTTCAATGTCCATATCTTAGAAAACAAAATGGCAGGAGGTTCTTCTCCTATGCTTTCTTGAAAGCAGGACTTGCCACCCAAAAGAGGGAAGATGGTTCAGCTGTTTTGATCAAGTACATATCTGAGGTCCACAGAAGCTGAAGTACATCTTCCTTCTGGCAAACAGTGGCCATTTTGTGC
>JANHFL010007373.1:142707-154199 GCA_032468155.1 Oxyrhabdium leporinum
TCTCTCTCTCTCTCTCTCTCTCTCTCTCTCCCTCCCTCCCTCCTTCCCCTTGTCCTCCTCTCTCTTTGACTGCCACTACAGACATTAGAGGAAAGGCAATGTGCCAAAATAATTCAAGTGATCCATTTCCTTACCCCACCCTTAGATTCCCAACTATGTCCTCCATGCCTCCCTCCCTCTCCAATGCCTACACGTCTCATCCTGATGAAACTGGAAGAAGCTACAGGATCTGTTACCCCCCTGGTGCCCAGCCTCAGGTAGAAGGACCGCACACATTGAAGGAAGGTTGCTTGAATGACATAAATCATCCATGTTTAAACAGCCTTGCTCCCAAAGGTCAAAGCCTACTGTGTGAGCTGCTGTAAAATGATCTTGTCATTGCCTTGTGAGTCCCGACAGTGGTCATTCAACTCTTCCCTTTCTATTAAAGGACAAACGCAGCATGTTAACCAATAGAGAGATTGATGAAGTGCCCCAGACAGAGCTGTTGTGAAAAATTCAGGCGGAGTTGAAAAAGAAAAAAAAAATGGTAATTTCCGTCGGGTCCATCAGACAACATGCTTGTCGCCACTCAAACTATGAGGTTGATGACTAGAGCTGACAACATCTCAGAAGCTTTCTGAAAGACGAATATTCAAAGAATGTGAGAGACGAAAAATCAGGTGGGGGCAAAAATTGTTTGCGGCTCCAATTCAGCCTAGGCAGATGGTGCTAGTCAAGAGATATTCCCTTATTCCTATTTTGGTACTTCTCTCAAACAAACAAACAAAAAAAAAAGCTTAGCTTGAATTTGGTGGAGTCTAGTACAATTCAGCATTCTGTACCAGAACATTTTAAGTTCTACAGACAACACATGTTCCTCAAGGCAGGCCCAGTAGCAATACTGAGTAGATTTACTCAGCAGTAAATCCACATTGTGTTGAGGGGGAGTTATTTCCAGGTTAGTGAGCAGCTGACAGCATAAACCTCTACAGGAAGATTGAAGGTGGTTTTATAGAACAGGGGTCTCCAATCTTGGCAACTTTAAGACTTGTGGACTTCAACTCCCAGTTGTGCTGACTGAGGAATTCTAGGAGTTGACGTCCACAAGTCTTAAAGTTGCCAAAGTTGGAGATCACTGTTATAGAACATAGAATCCAAAGCTTGGAAGCTTCCTCAGAGGTCTTCTAGTCCAATCCTCTGCTCAAAGCAAGAAGCCTTGTACCATCCTCGTGAAATAATTGTCCAGTCTATCTGTAAACCTCTAGTAACACGCACAAGAGACCCTTCCTCCTGATCCCACTAGATTAGATGGACTTCTTTAGGAGAGGGGACTTGTAACATTGTTTGTCCCCCCCCCCACTCTAGTGGGTTGAGTAATTGACATGACAGCAGTGTTCCAATATTTGAGGGGCTGCCCCAAAGTAAAGGGGATCAAACTATTGTCCAAAGCACCTGAAGGCAGGACAAGAAGCCACGGATGGAACCTTAATCAAGGAGAAAAGCAACCTGGAATTAAAGAGAAATTTCCTGACGGTGAGAGCAATTAATCAATAGGATGGCTTCCCTTCGGAAGTTGTGAGCGCTCCAATACTAGAGGTTTTTAAGAAGAGATTGGACAGCCATTTGTCCAGAATGGTATAGGATCTCCTGCTTGAGCCTGGGGTTGGACTAGAAGACCTCCAAGGTCCCTTCCAGCATTGTCATTCTATGTTCTAGAAAGCAATGTGCACCCCTCATTTAGAGGTTTGTGCTGTCAAGTTGCTCATTAATCTGGAAATAGCTCCCTCTCAACACAGGAGATTTACTGTTGTTCTGATGCGACCGGGAAAAGGTGGCCCTACAAGTAACCTGGTCCCGGGTCATGTAGGGTTTTGAAGGTGACAAGCCAGCTCCTTGAATCGGACCCGGAAGCAAATTGTCAGCCAATGAGGATCCGGCAGGAAAATATGCAAAAAAGAGTCTGGTGGAATCTTAGCCATCTCCTTTTATCATATTTTATTTTGTATGCTTCAAAAGAGTTAGGATGACCAACAGGAGAATATTGGTAGCTCGGGGTTGAAATGATTGGTCCTTACCCAAATTACATTAGCCAAATTAAGTAACATCATCGGTGCTCACTAGTTTGAGCAATGAAACATTGCTCCAAGGCCTGTAGAGTTCTCCTCCTCCTCCGAACTAGGTAACGAAACGTCTGCAAGAAAACCCCCAAGATCCGAGAGCAACGAGTTAGGATGAGCGAGAACAAAATGGAGGAACATTCTCCGCCTTCTGCAGATCCAGAAATTAGGAATGGGGCAATTGAAGTGTGAAAATGTAGAAGCCTAGAGGCAACGTGCCAAAACAGCTCAACTTTCTCTGCAGGGTCTCTAAACTAGATATTGCTATCCAGTTTGCAAATTACTTCAGAACAATATAAATCAAGCCTGTTTCCATTAGAAATCTGCTTAGACGGAGGGGAAAAAAAGTACTGTATGCTTTATTTGTTTATCCTAAAGCCTTTTATATATATATATATATCTGTTGGAGGCAGGAGGGGAGAATAAATTTTGGGGGGGGGGCTGTTTATATTTGGTTTATATGTGGTTCTTTCAGCTGCCGAGGAATCTTTTATAACTTCTCCCTTTTTTACTCCTCATTGAGAGAACTAACTGAAGAATTCGCGACTTGCCTCAAGGTTGTTCAGTGAATCTGTGTCAAAGTAGGAAGCAGAGTTTAAATCTCCCAACAATAAAAACAGTTGCCTGTGGTTAACAAACATAGTTTAGGGGAGACGTATTCTTGGGTTTTTTTTCTTCCCTTGCCTTTCCAACCTCAGGGTAGTTTGCGGCAATTAAAAGCAAAATAAACAAAATAAAGCAAGGGTGTGAAAATGAGAAACAAGCTTAGCAGGGAAAAGTTCCCTCAGCTAAAAAAAGAAAAAAAAAAGAGCGGGGGGGGGAAGAATCACGGCCCAAGAAGATGAAAGCAAACACAAATAAGTAAGTCCTCGGCTTACAACCAACATTTGCATTGCTGAGCGAGACACTGGTTAAGTGAGTTTTGCCCCGTTTTACAACCTTTGCTTGCCACATTTGTGAAGCGAATCACCGCGGTTGTTAAGTTAGTCACATGGTTGTTAAGTGAATCTGGCATCCCCCCATTGACTGTTCTTGTCAGGAGGTCGCAGAAGGGGGATCATGGGACACTGCAAACCGTCATAAATTTGAGTCACTGAAGCCAAGCGTCTGAATTTTGATTCCGTGACCTGGGAATGCAACACTGGTCATAAAGGCGAAAAAACATTCATAACCTATAATTCTCCAAATGTAAAAATTCAATTTCCAGGCTCTACCACAAGAGAATAAAGAGCCATGGTGGCACAGTGGTTAGAGTGCAGTACTGTAGGTTACTTCTGCTGACTGCCAGCTGCCAGCAATTTGGCAGTTCGAGTCTCACCGGCTTAAAGTTGACTCAATCTTCCGTCCTTCCAAGGTGGGTAAAATGAGGAGCCAAATTGTTGGGGGCAAGAGGCTGACTCTGTAAACCGCTTAGAGGGGGCTGGAAAGCACTGGAAAGCAGTATATAAGTCTAAGTGCTATTGCTAGTGCCCTTCCTTCCTTCCTTCCTTCCTTCCTTCCTTTCCTTCCTTTCCTTCCTTCCTTCCTTCCTTCCTTCCTTCCCTCCCTCATTCATTCATTCATTCATTCATTCATTCATTCATTCATTCACACAATGGTTAGAATGCAGTATTGCAGGCTAACTCTGCCAACTGCCAGCAGTTTGATCCTGACGGGCTCAAGGTTGACTCAGCCTTCCATACTTCCAAGGTCAGTAAAATGAGGACCCAGATTGTTGGGGGCAAGAGGCTGACTCTGTAAATGGCTTAGAGAGGGCTGGAAACCACTGTGAAGCGGTATATAAGTCTAAGGGCTAGTGCCATAAGCCACAGACAATTGATAGAAATTGGAGACAATGAACACAAGAACGATTGCACACTTCCTATTCACCACCAAGGCCGAAGTGGGCAACTTTTCGGGGTCCAAGAGTCCTCATTCGAATTCCTTGATCTTCTACAGCAGGGGTCCCCAAGCCCTAGCACATGGATTGGCACCAGTGTGCAGCATGCCAGCAACCAGGCCACGCAAACAAATGAAGCCCCATTTGATGCAGGCAGCATGCAAAACCAGCCTCCTTCAGTCGGCGCAAAAACCTCTCCATGGAGCTGGTCCCCGGTGCCCGAAATGTTGGGGAGGGGGACTTTTCTAAAGCGATGCTGTCAGGTATCTCGTGGTTCAATTATTCAAAAGAGCATGGCTGAAATGTTTCAGTCCAGTTGGTTTTCTTTTTTCCATTTGGGAGGAAATTTCAGGAACATGGAATGCAAACTTTTTCTAGACCAAAAAGATTTCTTTATTTCACATGGGAAGTGCACGCAACTGCAGAAATAACAGAATAGTCGTCCAACGTTCTTAAGACTTTCCCCATGAGTAACTCAATAATCCTTCCTGTCTTGTAACTCGCCGGAGAGCCGTACCCATTGTTTAGAAATCGTCAAACCTACCTTGCAAAACTTATTCAATAAACTGATTTTTGTGGTCAATCAAAAAGGGACGGAAGCAAGCTAGCAACCGAACGGCGAGACCCATCACACATCTGCACGACACTGTGTCCTCCAGAAACAGGAGAGGGACCAATTGTTCATGGTGATGATTGCCTGTTTGAGATGATCCTCCATTTTATGTCTGACACAACTGTGACATGAGTAGCTCCGATGCTCCCAGTTCTCATTTAAATCGGTGTGCTTTACACAGCCCTACACCAGTTTAACTGTGACTAAACCTGAAGTAGGATAATTCGTCTTATACTTTTGCAAAGTATCACTGAAATATGTCCCAAAGGTGCTTTTTTCAAGAGGCAACTGAACTTGTTTTTTCTTTGAAGATGTTTCACTTCTCAAATGGGTTGAAAGAGGGGTCAAAGAGACCATCAATGTCAAAATTGAACAGCCCACTCTCAACACAGGGGGAGGGATACAACATCATCTATCTCCAGTCCACAACGCAGTCCTTTCAGCAGTTCCAAGAAGGCTCCACATCCATTTGCACTACTCGGGTGACCCCGAGGACACAGATAAACCTCCAAGTGGCCTCAACGTCTCTCTAAAAGGATGCAAATGACCAGCTGTCTGCAAGGAGTATCAATCCTTCCATTCCGCACCATTCAGGTCAGAGCTGAAGAAGCTTCTTGGATGAAAAGCAAAATGTCTTAAAGAGAAACCTGGAAGTCCAGTTGCCTCCTGAAAAAGCACCTTTGGGACAATCATGACCTGGATGATGGAGAATCTCCATAGACATCATTAAAGTATGATGTGTCCTAGGCTTTTATATTGAACAGTAAAATCAAATGCTCCTATCAGTTGGTGGGCATTTTTTTTAAAGAGTAGGACCTATATAATCAGGTTGGGTCAGCTTGATTTAAACCATGCGATAACCAGGATTTAATTTATCTACATCAAATTAATTTTTTATTAAATGCCCTTTTCCAGGTAGTGTAAAAGGAGGGATGCCAGTAAAAGGAGGGATGCCAGAATAAGAAACTGGAAAAGCTTACATTTGCCCTCATGAGAATTAGGAACAGTAATGATAGCTAATAGGTTAAAGAAATGCTGAAAACAGGATAATTTTACTGCTAATATAGCAGTCCAGCCTGTTCCTGTTAATCCAGTTTTAGAACTTGAAAAGTGCTTTACAGCATTCATTGGCTCTGGGGACATAACAGAAAGGACACCATTAGTAATTTTAAAAAAAAGGTGGCTTCAGAATTAAATATTTCTTCCTTTTATTTCACTGGGCCTCAGTTCAAGCTATTTGGAGCCTGGTTTTTGCAGGCATCTCCAACTTTTTAATGATGACCAGCTGTTCTCACACACAGCTCTTTTCATCTTATAGCTTCAAACCACCAACTAAGACGTGTGAAGGAGCTGCCACAGAGTAATCCTACTGCATTGCTTCAAACAGATGGGTTGTCTGTGGTGTTGGCAAAAGAACTGTAAATACCAAGGAGCAGCTGGCATGAAGTCACTTTTGACTTAGCCAAAATTTATATCCTCCTTTTTTCCTCCTTATTGCTTGGCTTCTTCAGCAAAGCATCAAAGCAATGGTTCCTCTGTCAAGCACATCATTGTCCCAACAAGAAAAGTCCCATGTTCTACCTTTATTTCATCACCAACCATCAATCTGATGAGCCTGGATGGTATGGGACCACACCCAAATCAAATGGGTCCATCCTTTCCCTTGTTTCTTCCACCATCAAAGGAAAGTGCCCTTATCAATGGCATAAGACAGTCTGTCTACACAACTCCACAATACAGGATCTCGGTATCTTCCCATCTCCAAACATGCTCTCAATTCTGCAAATTCAGTTCATCCAGATGTACACGGTCCATGCAATGAGAAACCAAGGAGTGTACCTTTACGTACAAGCCCATTTTACAGAGGAAATGAAGGCTGAGACGTTACACCAGGTGAGACCATCAAAAGACAGGACCTAGTAATGTGTGAGGAGCTGCCACAGATTTTTGAACTGTAACTCTAGTCCTCTGGCCAAATTGAATGAAAGTGTCCTTGGAACAAACTGAGATTGTAAAATAAACCGATTGATGTAGATTCCTTGCATACAGTTTGAGTTTTGTTGGTTATCCAGATTGTCTACAGGGGCATTTAAAAATAATTGATAGTAAGTCTGAACTACTGCATTAGCTCCAACTTAGCTCCTCTTGTTAAAAGTTTAGCACCAGCTCAACATGGAATTCCAGAATAAATAATGCCCAAGAAGGGACATGGGTCTGAAATTCCCATGTTTTAATCCACTTTTGCTCAATCTTAGTAAAGACACTGACTGGATAGATGATGTTACACTCTGTCCAAGCTTTAGAAAACTCCACAATGTCTAAGAAGCATATGATCACCATGTCTCTGATTTGCATTTTTGTACCTTTACTGAGCTATTAGGCAGCACTATTCAGCAATCAAATATTCCCTCCCCCCAAAAAAAATTTGCTCAGCCAACTGTCCTGATGCTCCCCTCCCTTACTCACCATTGAGTTGGTTGTACACCACTTCCTCCAGATGATCCAACCTTTGCAGGATGGCTTCCCTGTCCAACAGGGCTCCCACTTTGGCATTCCGTCCCCTCATCCGTCGGTCAGCGCTCCGGACGATCTGCACCAGCTCCTGGGAGCGGTCCTGGATCCTGCAGTAGACCGAGAAGAGGATGATGCCCACGAAAACCAAGATGTTCACCGTCAATAAAGTTTTGATTTTCCTGGCAACCGCCATGGAAGCTGTTGGGTCAAGAAGGCGTCAAGGCATGGCAGCTCCGGGAGCTGCGGCAGCATCGAAGGCAAGCAGTCCCCTGCCCGCGGATGGTGGAAGGAAGGAAGGACTGAGGGGAGGGGAGCTGGTGGGGGGGAGAGAGAGAAAGAGAGCAGTAGGAAGTCCTGAGATATCCCCTTCCCACGACTTCTGGATGCGAGAGAGGCAAAAGGGCAGCCCAAGGCGAGTCAATGCATTGCCAGCGACAAGGAGCTGTCCGCTTCAGCACCACGGCGTTCCACGCAGGCACCGCCGTACCTCTATCTCCTTCGGCGCCTGTTTTTCAGCCCAGAGAGTCCCCCCCGTGTCTCTCTCTCTTGGCGCCTCTAGGAAGGGGAAGGGGCTGAGGACCCCCTTGGCTGACGATATGGGGAGGGGCGGGTGAGGCACGCCCGGGCGGGGTGGGGGCAAGCCAGAAGCAAGGACACAGCGCCGACGCAAAGCCAACGGAGGGAGAGAAGGTGAACGGGATGCGCGCCCACAGCTGGAACGAGTCTCAGGGTTGGGGAGAGGGGGCGGCGAAAGTGAGGAGGGGATGCGATCCTGCGCGATGGTTGCCTGCCTGCCTGCCTGCCCGCCCGCCCGCCTCCCCTTGCGCGCGTCCTCGCACGCCTGCGTGCGCGGTTGTAATCGGCTCGGTTGCTGGCCCTCTCTGCCTCGCTCCCCGCGCACAGCGCAGGGGCGAAGTCACGTGGTATATTTGGGTAGGTTGAGGGGGGGAGGGGGGACGAGGGAGGAAAACTCTCCTGCATTCGCGCGGCCTCGCCGAGGGATCGGCTCCCCTGCGGGCTGGGGGGAATCTCTCCACCCCGCCTTCCTCCCCCTCCAAGACTAAAGAAGGAGGTGGAACGGCGCCGCGGGCTTATCTTGCTCACTCCCATGTTAACCGGTGGGTTTCCCCTCCCTCCCGAAATGTTTTTGCCCGTACGAGCGGGGAAGTGGGTATCCACTTCCTCGCCCGTGCCAGCCCACGATTCTAACAACTATGCCTGTCCAAACACCCAGTCTCTGAGCATACGAAGGGTATTTCTCCCTTCGCCAATGCTATGAACCATCTCTGATTCCTTTCTGCACAGGCAGAACTGATGGCTAGCATCACTTTAAGGCTGCAGTTTCTGGGTTGAATTGGGTGGCACAAAACCCATGTCATTTGTTTGATTGGCTCTGGATATTAAACATCTCTTCTTCTGACAAATCCTCCATCACCAAAAACACATCCATGGCCCCCTTCTAGAATTTATTTTTCAGAAAGCTTTCCAAAATCTGAGATTCTGCTAAGTTTCCTGCAGGCTCCCTACCGAATTGATGCTCCGTGGCGTTCAGATAATACGCTTAATGGGAAGTGGGCAAGGTACATGTGCCGTGTGTGAATGCCACAAACCAGTCAGCAGTTTTAGGTTGCTTTGGGTTGAGCTAACTCTCCTGGTCAGTCATGAAAAATGGATTGTCAAACCTCTCTTGCAGCTGTCATCAGAGAGATGAAATCCTAAACCAGCCCAGAGAAAATGGGGCAGCTCTAGGAACTCTTTCTCTGTTGGTGACATTTCACTCCTCTTGTGTCTACATAATAAGATCTGGAATGGGACTGGTGGTTGGTAAGCCTCCCTTGAGTGGGGCCACCAGAGACTTCTGTACATTTTTTTTCTCCATTTTTTTTTTAAAGGAAGTGAAACTCATCAACAAGGCCATTACTAGTTGAACGGAGGGAAATCTATGATTATGTGCTTCTGGCAAAGTAACTTTTTTCAACCTAGGTCAACCATATCTAGTACAACCATGGATTAGTACAGAGAGAATGGCTAGATTCAGAGATTCCACTAAGCCATCATGGAATCCTGTGGCTTCCCTGATTGATTTATTTTTTTAAAAAAAATCAAAATATCAGGACCTTTTGATCATTCTTTTATACCCACCATTTTGTTTATACCCATCATTTTTGATACGCGCACAACTTTATCAAAACGTGCCTGACCGCTCAACCCAGTATAGCACAACCAAAACAAGCAATGAAAAGAAAACACTATCAAATGTTTCAGAAACAACCAACAGACAAATTACAACCATGTGGCATCATTGTAGTACACAAACCAACTAAAGTCTTCCAAAACATCTTAAGTAAACCAAAAGACCCAGTAACCCAAGAAGAAGAAAAAGAGAATCTTCTCCAACGTACAGTATAAGGACTGTAACGGTCACTATACAAGACAGCAGTCAGAAGCCATGATGAAACCATTTTAATCTCATAACACGTGGACAGGCTCGATCATAGTTTCAGCTGGGAAAGTGTGAGCATCTTAAATCCAGCAAAATCCAAAAAAATGCTGCAGATGTCTTGACAAACTGGACATTCAGACAAATCAGTCATCGATAGGCACATAGAGATAAACCACATTTACAAACCATTCAAGAGAGACAATAAAAAGGCCAAGAAGGAAACAAAAAGATCAGAACACATCTTCTCCAGCAGCCTACACCCAGATAAGCAGGGATTAATACCAGCCAAACAATCAAGCAGAAAGCAATATTCTAATCAAGGTAGTACCAAGGATAAACCCAAACCCCACTAACACCGCAAGGGAAGATACTGTATGTAAAAAAGGGAGCTAGAGCCACACTCCCTTGCACTGATGATGTTACCTAGTCAGGTAATAAAATGTCGGCAAGCAAATAACCAAGCTCAGAGAGCACTAAGGACTTCAGAATGAACATATTGTATGACTTGGATTATTGCGATTTTTGTTTTGTTTTGTTTTGTTCAATCACATCCATTTTTTGGAGACTGTCTGGAATAGTCCCTGCAGTTCTCTTGGCCAGGTTTTTCAGAAGTGGTTTGCCATTGCCTCCTTCCTAGGGCTAAGAGAGAATGACCGGCCAAAGGTCAGCCAGCTGGTTTTATAACTAAGGTGGGAGTAGAACTCAAGAGTCTCCTAGTTTTTAGCTTAATGCCTTAGCTACTACACCAAGCTCTCTCCCTCTCTTTCACAGACAGACAGACAGACAGACAGACAGACAGACAGACAGACAGACAGACAGACAGACAGACAGACAGATGCCAAACCTAATTCAAGGTAATGTGTGAAGTTATACAATGAGCTCTGATGGCCCTTAGCTGTTGTGTATCATATTTATGCAAAAAAAGAGAGAACACAACAGGTACCGATGCAACTTCTGTGGATTCTTTTATCACCCGAAGGTAACAACAACAATGTTCCCATCAACTATCACATGAATAAAAATTCAGTGAAAAAGAAAATGCATTTAGTAGCAGAAAACATACTGCATCAGCCGTCAAAATGTCTTACATTTATTGAATGGCTTAATTTCCTACTTTTTTTAAAATATATAATTAGAGCATCACCTACTGGTGATGTTTTAGTGAAGAACTTGGTAATGTGGTTTCTTTGGGGCAAATGTGCTAAGGCCACAGATCGCCTAGCAATGTGCAGAGCATTGAGTTTATGCAGCTAACAATGAGAGAGGTCGTTGCAATCTAAGTAAGTTTGGTGGCGGGCATGTCAAACTTGAAAACCTATTTTTAAAAAAATCCCCTGCATGTGAGAAAAGCAGCTCCTCAGAGAGAAAACATGGCTGACTTCCTCTCCTTGATATACTAGATTTCTGACTGCAGGGAATTTCCTACAAGGTGTGTGTGTGTTGGGGGGGGGGAGTATTGATTTCTCCAAGCAGAAAAGAAAACCTCGAGCATAATGGACAACAACGGAATATCGTATACAGGTAGTCCTCGACTTACAACCGCAACTGAGCCCAAAATTTATGCTGTTAAGCAAGGCAGTTGTTAAGTGAGTTTCGCCCCGTTTTACAATCTTTTTTGCCACGTTGTAATAGTCCTCAATTTACTGCCCACAACAGAGTCCCAAATGTCTGTTGCTAAACAGGGAAGTTGTTAAGTGAGTTTCATCCCATTTTACAGCCCTGATGGCAGTCCTCCAATATTTGAGGGGCTGCCCCAGAGAGGAGGGGTCAAGCTATTTCCACAAGCACCTGAAGGCCAGACGAGGAATAATGGATGGAAACTGATCCAGGTGGGATTCAACCTGGAAATAAGGAGACATTTTCTGACAGAACAATCAACCCATGGAAGAGAAGTTGCCTTCGGAAGTTGTGGGAGCTTCATCCCTGGAAGCTTTCAAGAAGAGA
>JANHFL010007373.1:154299-165007 GCA_032468155.1 Oxyrhabdium leporinum
AGGAGGAGGAGGAGGAGGAGGAGGAGGAGGAGGAGGAGGAGGAGGAGGAGGAGAGGTAAGCTTTGGTGATGGGCATGGTTGGGTCTGATAGAGAGGAAAGCATCTTCCATAAGATTTGGGAATGCTGCAAGTTATGAAAGACTAAGGCTTCTTTGTGAGTCTACAATGCACAACCCCATTTCCTCCCAAGCACATGGATCACACCCGGGTGAAAGACCCTCGAGCTACATGACTGAAGCCAGCGGACACCGAGGCAGCCTGCAGGCCACTGAGTCACACCCTAATTCAGCATTCCAAGCACAAAAGGCAGGGTTATTGCCTCCCAGCCTACACAGACTATTACCTGATATTCTTCTTAAGCAATATCCATCATGAGATTTTGAGATTCAGGTCTTGTGGCTTTTTTATTTCAAGCTACCCCAGATGTTGGAGTTCTGGAAAAGAAAAGCCGTTCAAAGTCTTCTTTAATCAACCCAGGATAGCAATAGCAATAGCACTTATATACTGCTTCACAGTGCTTTACAGCCCCTCTCTAAGCGGTTTACAGAGTCAGCCTCTTGCCCCCAACAATCTGGGTCTTCATTTTACCCACCTCGGAAGGAGGGGAGGCTGAGTCAACCTTGAGCCGGTCAGGATCGAACTGCTGGCAGTGGGCAGAGTTTGCCTGCAATACTGCATTTTAACCACTGGGAAGGAAGGAAGGGAGGAAGGGAGAAAAGGAATAGCAATAGCCCTTAGACTTGTATACTGCTTCACAGTGCTTTACACCCCCTCTCTAAGCAGTTTACAGAGTCAGCCTCTTGCCCACAACAATCTGGGTCCTCATTTTCCCCACCTCAGAAGCAGGGAAGGCTGAATCAACCTTGAGCCGGTCAGGATCGAACTGCTGGCAGTGGGCAGAGTTTGCCTGCAACACTGCATTCTAACCCCTGCGCCACCAAGGGTGCCTTGCTGGAGGCCTGTTTCTTTGGGCTGCAGGAAAATGTAGTTGATGATGGCTGACGTGGTTCTTCTCCAATGTGGAAGTCCAGGTTTGGCATTAGAGAGCTCTCTAGTGTCTCAGGTAATTGTCCTCTTAGCATTGTCCTATTTACTGAAAACATTTTGGTCTGGGTCTCAGTGCCCAGTCAGTGGCTTATGACTTAGGTGAAAAAGGAATGGGCAGACTTGGGCACGTGAACAGATTTCAAGGATTGGTGCAAAACTTTCCAAATGCCAAAAATAAAAGAGATGAGGAAGAAGGCTCTTTTAGAATCAACCACCTTCTCCTGCTGATTTTCTAAGAGTAGTGATGGTCTCTGCTCTAATCTATAGCCCATCTCACCAAGATGAGCCTAGGGTAGAATAAGCCAAAATTGGATTTATGATCACTACATTTATAGATTTTTGGTCTTAAGCTAGTGAAAATTTTAATACAGGGAGAAAGAAAAAAGCCAAAAGTCACTTCCCAATTGTCTCCTGTAAGTTATTTATGATGCTCCGTTTACAAGCATGAAAAATCCCCAGATAAAAACTTTACAGCATTTCATTATTTTTGAAGTTTTCTTTCCCCCCCCGCAGAATAGCAGCTTGATTAGAAATGAGAACAAAACTTCCATTATTGGCTAGCAAGGAAAAATATGAGGAAAAGGAGATGGGGAGTGTGTGTGTCTTTGTGTACACAGACACACATACACACATATACCCATTATGGGTTTAACAGGCCTTGAAGAACTTGTAAATGCAAAGTACTTTTGAAATATGAGTCAGGAAGAGCAGAGAACAGTGTTTACAACAAATTCCTAAAATTCTACAATCAACTCTCCTTTGAGTTAATCTTGAGTTTTGGAGACTTTATGGACAGTACTATGTAGATCTCTTTGGAGATGGAGTGGAATTGAAACAAATAGATATCTAGATGAGCCTGAGAACATTTCTTGAAACTTTAGATAGCCACTGCAATAAAAGTGGACAATATGGTAGATAGACCAATTATTAATGAACTTGGAGTACAATCCATGGAGTATCCACAACTCCAGGAGACAAGTTATTTTAATTGTTCTTGCTGTCAGAAAAAAATTCTCCTTATTTCCAGATTGGATCTCCCTGTGAAGAGCTTCCATCTACGGTTTACTGGTATTATTTTTTTTTTTTTTTGGGGGGGGGGATCCCAAGTTCAATAGAAAATGACCACCAGTAATGGATGACTACTGTCAGTCAGAGTTGACCACGTTAGACTTGACCAATAAGTGGTCAGTGAGAATCTCAGTTGCAGAAGGTTCCTGGTAGAGCTGTAAACAATTTCTGAACTTCTAGACTTAACTAGAGTCTTGACTAGCTGAGATAGACCAAGGCTCTGCAGCCATTGGGATAAACCCTAGATCCTGTGATTTGACTACAGCCAAACTCAAGTCTGTTCCTTGGTATTTCCAGCTTGTTCTGAAAAGTTTCTGATTACCTAGAAAGTGACTGCTAATCAGTATTGAAAATATTTTGTTAGATGGACTCGAGTTTCTATGTTGTGGCGCTCAGCTCCTCAGCATTTTGACTCTGGCGTAAGTAGCCCCAGAAATACCCATTTTTCATCCATTCCGTTCTGAACAGTATATTGAAATCGTGATGATCATTTTAATTCCAGGGCTGTGAAAATTTATGGGAGCTGTTATAGCTCCTTTTGAATATCCAGGAGTTTTAAATCAAGAACCGCCACCCATTTTGTGGCATACTTATTAGCCCACTCCAGTTCGAGATGTTCTGCTCCACAACGCAGAAAGAGAATTGCCAAAGCTTGTTGTGACTGTCGCAAGACGAATAGTTCTCCCATGGCTCAACCAAATTGTGTTCACATCTTTATATATTATAGTGAAATGTTCTACACTTCGCTTTTTTTTTTATGTCAGTAAGGAAGTATCAGAAATAAGAGTGGACAGCTTTTCCACAAGATGTAATTCTCATAATAGTTCATTTAGTGACCATTCAAAGTTATAACTGCTCTAAAAAAGGGGACTTTTAACCATTTTTCACATTTATGACCGTTGCATCGCCATGGTTATATGATCAAAATGGAAAATGACTCGTATTTATGACGGTTGCAGCATCCCGGAGTTATGTGATTCCCCTTTTGTGACCTTCTGACAAGCAGGACCAAAGAGGGGAGGGGGAGCCAGATTCACTTAACAGCTGTTTCACTAACTTAACAACTGCAGTGATTCACTTAACAACTGTGGCAAGAAAGGTTGTAAAATGGAGCAGAACTCGCTTAAGAAATGTCTCACCTTGCAACCGAAATGTTGGGCTTGATTGCGGTCGTAAATGGAGGACAATTTGTGTTCGGTTCCTCCTGCAAATATTCTCTTTACTACTAACAGAGAGACTACCAAGCAGATGGCTCGACTCTCTGCATGGAAAAACAACACAAATAAACAAAAACAGATTTAAAAGACCAATAAATTTCGCCAATTCCAGGATCCAAATGTCCCTTGGCTTGGGGAAAACAAAATTACGGATTGTAGCAGATTTGAATTTTAGATCGCCAAAAGCCTCAGTTTTTGAAACTCCCTCACTGAGGTTGAAGGTCAGTCGAGTTGAAACTTTATGATTTATGACAACTCTGATTTTAAGTACTCAATTCTGGACGGGTTCAAGTGTTTCCTGTTGAAAACAAATGGAGAAAGCTATTTATCTGAGGATTTCGCCTTGAGTAATGGCTTGACACATTTTATCATATTACACAGCTGTATTTTAATGGAAAATATTATTCACTCCGGTTTCCTTGCGTGGCATGATCATAACTTCTCTGAATGCACAGCATCTCAACAAGGCAAGAAAAGAAGAAGAAAAAAAGGAAAAAGCTTTTCACCATTCCATTCTTTGGGGGCTGGTGAATAACTCCAATTTTCTGTACCGTTGCACTGTAAGCAACCAGATCTAACGTTAATGGCCAACTTCTCTCAAAAAGGATGAGCCACGGGGAATCCAAAGCATGGAAATTCAGATGGAATGACAGAGGGGACTGAAATTCACACCTGGAAAGATGAGCTTGACAGATTGCGATGCATTGTCAGTTTTAGCAGATAAGGTTCTGATTCTAATTTCTCTCTCTCGCTAGAGTATCAGAGTTGGAAAGGACCTTGGAGGTCTTCTAGTCCAACCCCCCCGCTCAAGCAGAAGACCCTATATCTTCTTAGACAAATGATTGTCCAGTTCTGTTGTTGGAGCACCCACAGCAATGGAGGCAAAATCGTTCCACCGATTGACTGTTCTCACTGTCAGGAAATTCATCCTTAGTTCCAGGTTGCTTCTCTCCTTGATTAGTTTCCACCCATTGCTTCTGGTTCTATTTTCAGGTGCTTTGGAGAATAGGTTGACCCCCTCTTCTTTGGGGCAGCCCCCCCAATTTTGGAACACTGCCATGATGCCACCCTGATGTCCTTCGTTCCAGTAGACTAAACATACCCAATTTCTGCAATCATTCATCAGAGTAGTATGATTCATCGGAGTAGTATGCTGAATTTCAGAAGGATTCTTCTCCTTCCCTCCCAGCCACCTGAATTCATCACTCAGAGTAACCCAATCCTAACTTGCTGAACATATAGTTAACCAGTAGCATTTGCTACACCAGATGACACAATGGCCAATTCAGTTGGTCTCAGTGTCAGGGTTCCAATACACCCATAGCAAACAGAACTCCGAGGCAGGTGAATTCCTCAAAGAACAGGTTTCTTGGATATATCATATTGGCTCAGGCTGGTGAAAACCGACTCTGAATGTTCCCACGGTTTTCACCTAATTACAAGTAAAGGTTTTTCCCTTTCCCCAAACAATCTGTCACATGGTCCAATCACGGTGTTGGCCGATTGCCTGGTAACTTCACTCCTCCTCTCTCTGACTACCTGTGGGAATGTCCTTGGTTCCCAGGAGAAAGTATTTTGTTTTGGCTACAAGCCCCAGCTATCTCTTTTCCGCCCTCCCTATCCCTCAGCTCCAGTGTGGCAACACTGAAGCTTCAAAATGGCCTTCGTCAGGTCAGGGTTGACACTCAGAAGAGGACTTTCTTGATCCATGGAAGATCAAACTCATGGTGGTTACAAGTCTTGATGTTTATAGGATGCCTCCAAAGTGATACATGAAATGTTCTAAATGTCCTAAACGCAGCTTTTGGAAAGGACCTCATATGGTAGGTCTTGGTTAAACAGGCCTGGATGTGGAGTTCTTGGTGGCCTTGCACTGATGATGTTACCTAGTTGGGTCATGAAATGTCTGCAAGAAAACAACCAAGCTGAGAGAACACCAAGGACCCCACAGTACTCCTCTTCCTCCTCTCTGCAAACCCCACTCCCTTCTAGCACTGATGACATTATCTAGTTGGGTCATGAAATGTCTGCAAGAAAATAACCAAGCTTAGAAACCACCAAGAATGCCACAGTTCAATCCTGAGCTACGGAGATTGTCTTTTGCTGATTGTTTCAAGCCAAGAGAAAGGTAGCATCTTCATACCCCACTCCTGTCACATCCACCACTAATATTGTCTAAGGCACTATCTAATTCCCAAACAAATTAGCTTAATTACAGAACTATACTTAGGAATTGAAGACATGCAACCACATCCTTCCCACCCACAAATACTTACTTGCAGTTCTCTGCCATTCTTCTTCTTTAGTTTATATTGGAGCAATGACGGCAATATTTATCATAATAACAGGGTGAATGGTGATGCGATGGTGGGTGGATGGGTAAGAGTCATTAATTGCTTGATAAATTTATTTGCCAATGGCTGAACATAAATGCTTAATTAAGCCTTTTTATAGATATCAAATGACAGGGAGCTGGTTACCAGCCACCAAACACGGCAGTGTAATTCGAGACACACGCACAGGCAAAAGGTTTAGGGAATCACTATATCACTTGATTAAAGTGCTAGAATTAGATATACTTTTCTTCTCTGTTAGCTAGAAAAATGTCTTCTTTTTCTTGTGCTATATCCATCATCGGACGCTAGCAATCATGATAGCGATCCTATTTTTATCAACAGCTGCACGAAAAAGTGCTGTTGAGTTTTGTCCAAACCAGTCCCTCTCCCTCCTTCCTATTTTCTTGATCTAGCCTTTTATTTATTTATCTGTCTGTCTGTCTGTCTGTCTACCAACCATACCTACCTACCTACCTACAACGAATCACCCAAAATGAATCACCCAGAAATTCAATCTTCATCAGAAACCTGATTATTAAACCAAATGAGGACCCTCAAAACGTTGTCATCTCACCCTGAGAAACCCATATTTTGGAGTTGATACTGAATTTTTGGCAGAAAGTTCGTGTTGATGTTGGGAAACCAACATTTTCCTTCTTGGTTTTGGTCACAAACACATCACCTAGTTGCAGCTCATGTCCTCAATTGGCGGTGGGGGTGGAGTTGTCCTTCATTTCTGGGACAATACAGAAAATATGGAAAGAATTCTCAGCACGGTGCCTCTTGAACAATACACGAGTCACTCGAAACGTGGATCACATTTTGAAAAAAAACAACAACAGCCACAACCAAAGCTTGGCCCAGCCAACTTTGAGACAGAAATGGAAATCAGCTTCCAGAGAGAGAGAGAGAGAGAAAATGGCAATCTTTGCTCCCGGTGAAGATTCTACCAAGAATGCATCCGTCAGCTAAATACAGAAACGGGATGTCCCAAGCAGCAGGAAAAGTCAACAACGACTTGAAAACGTTTGGAAGCAAAGGGCTGTTGTGCTTCTCGTGAATAATTCTGCTACACGCACCTTTCATTCGTCCTCCACTATCCATTAAGGAGCATGTTTGCAGCCCTTGCAGGATAATCCTTAAGTGATTACCTTGCTTTGGGACACGCCATGAAAGGAGAACCGTGGCTAGATGGCGAAGTTCATCCAGAAGGTTCCATGTTTCATCACTGCAGCTTCTGAGAGACCGGCAAAAGCTTTGGCAGGCAGTATCCCCCCCCCCCCAAAAAAAAGGCAAATGAATGAATAGATTCATCCTAACTGGTTGTAAGGAATGTGGCATTGTGTTTTTGGTTTAGCATAAAGTAGTTCTGCAGGGTTCATACTCTAGAGAGAGATGCATTGTTGTAAACACAAAGGACCGGTGTTCCATTCCATGGCAAAATTAGATGTTCCCTGCTTGAATCAGCATATCCAAGGTCTTCGGAAAGGAACCCAAAGGAAATCCAGTTTAGTTTGCAGTTCCATTGCAATGGGTTCTAGGTTTATCAAGCACAAATCAGTAACAATGCCCTGAATGCACGATGGATGGAATAACCAGGATATCAAAAGAAAGGGACAACTTAGTTCCATCGGTGGAATTCTTGCAACGCCATCCCCCTCATTTTCACAAATCTTGCTAACTTGGCAAAGATTGTAGTTGGAAAAGAATCACTTTCATTTCTGGCTGCCTGCAATTTGGCAGTTCAAATCTCACCAGGCTCAAGGTTGACTCAGCCTTCCGTCCTTCCGAGGTCAGTAAAATGAGGACCCAGATTGTTGGGGGAAAGAGGCTGACTCTGTAAACCGCTTAGAGAGGGCTGTAAAAGCACTGTGAAGTTATGTATAAGTCTAAGGGCTATTGCTATATGGGACAGACCTTAGGAGATGGAGCAAACAGATGGCTGAATAAAGATTGCATAGCCCACAAATGCATAATGGGTGGGACAAGAGGCTTAGGAGGAACCGTCCCTTGGTTCCTCAGGCTATAAAAGAGATGGTGGGAGATCTGTACTTTCAGAGTTGCAAGATTCTGTTAACGTAGCTTTACAATACAATAGAATTAGCTTAACTGGTTGGGTTGGGTCTACCCAATACAACCAACACCTCCTCGGTTTATCTAGCTTCTATTAGAGGAGTGATGGACAAGTTTTGGATAGGTGGGGGCCAAGGGCTGCACCAGCTAGGGCAATGATGCTTATGATGAGGAGTGGGATAGTACCACGAATGAAGTTGAGTTCAGGAATATTTCCCTGTGAAATGTGGAATTATTCTTGACTCTTTAAAAACCACAACAAGCCCCTTTAAGCTGTTTCTATAAACTTCCTGCCTTAAAATAGCATGTTAACGCTACAGCTTTAACATAAAGAGGACGAGAGAGGAAGAGTCATTATGAGTAATGGTGATGAAATGGGTGTTGGAACCTGGGAGTTGAGAATTAAAGAAACAATCCGTATCTGTCGTGCTCATCATGAGTTCTGAATTAATTGAGATACATAAACTGAGTAAACAGCTTCTATGTTTTTTTTCTGGGGTTTTGTGGTTGTTTTTTTTTGGTGAATGGACAAGTGAAAAATAGCTGGACTCCATCCAACTTTACCTGAAGCAACTTTGCAGGAGCTCATCCATCATTGTTCACCGCACTCGAGGGCTCCGTTGAGCCCTCTTCTTTCCCTCGAGAGACCACGCGCGTTCCATACTAAGCCCATAATTCAACCTGAAAATATGTATTTCCCATTTTGCTTCTTTTCTCCTTAATTGCGCAAGCAGGTTGGAGGGGGTGTTTACTTTCGTTTTGGGGGAGGGGGGCTCTCCTCCTTGCAGTGTTTCCCCCAGGGATGTGCCACAAAGGCAGTCATACACAAAGATTTACGGCAGTCATTTGTTTACCCAAATAGATTCATAGACATTTTGAGTTCTCTCTTCTGTCTTTTTGTTTTATTTAGTGTGAAAGCACAAGCTGTTCCCGAGTCACACTTATGCATTTTTCATAAATCAGCTGCTACTGATACCCACATTTAAGGAACAGCCACGGCGATGGGTCCTGCACAGAGCCAGCTCTGTTGAAAGTGTCCTCGCAAGAAGGAGATTTCATGGGGACGTTGGATTGATATTGGAGGTCCATGGAGCAGAGTCCTGGTTTGTTGGCAAGGCAGGCAACTAGGAATGAGATTAAGCCTTGGGTTTGTTCATGCACCCTTGAAGGTGCCTCCTCTGGGAAATTGATGATCCAATTTCCACCCATTTACAGAAAAGAGAGAGATGAAAATGGTGATAAAGGCGCCATCGTGGTTAAAAGCACACAGAAGTACTCCAAAAGTCTGGAGAAACAGCTCCACCTGGATATGTGACGTGGTCTTCATTTTCAAAACCAGACTAGAGCTGGGAGGGACCTTGGAGGTCTTCTAATCCAGCCCCCTGTTCCAGCAGGAGACCCTATATATCACTTCAGACAAGTAGCTGTCCAGTCTTTTCTTAAAAACCTCTAGTGATGAAGCACCCACAATTTCTGAAGGCAACTTCTGTTCGACTAATTGTCCTCCCTGTCAGGAAGTTTCTCCTTAACTCCAGGTTGCTTCCCTCCTTGATTAGTTTCCATCCATTGCTTCTTGTCCTGCCTTCAGGTGCTTTGGAAAATAAATTGACCCCCCCCCCACTTCTTTGTGGGCAGCCCCTTAGATATTGGAACACAGCTATCATGTCACCCCTAGTCCTTCCTGTAAAATAGTAGAAGAAAAAAATCTTTCTAAAATGATGGAAGTAAAGTTTATACTCATCCCAAAGAGCGAGAACCTGAAGCTCACATATTTCTACATCTAGAAGGGCATCTTTGTAGATGCTTTGCACAGCTGAACATTTCATTCCACTCAGTGGAACCCTTCCTAATGCGCTAAGGCAGCGAATTTGAGCCAACCAGGACCTCTGAAAGACCAGGCAAGAGTTTATTTTAAGCCATTACCTGCCCAGCCTTCAAAGAAGCAGTCACCTTGAGGTCTTCTCTTCCAAAACATGAGACAATACAGATGACCTTCCTCTAGAAGGTGACTTTCCACAGATGGCTCCACTCTCACAATTTACCCAGAGGTCTCTTTCTAACACTCTAATCCTCCTTTTTACTCCAACATTTTGAACTCGCTGATGGTGCGTCTGTTTGCCAAGAAATCAACTGGGCCCAAATAAACAATGCCACAGGAAAGATGGAGAAATACAAGATGTTCAAACAGATGGAGGATAAATCCTTCTCCAGAACAAAGCCCCCCCAATGTGACTTCATTCCTAATCATCTTAAATGTTCACATGCAAACATCATCAAATAATGTTTCTTTTCCAAAGGTCATAAAGGATTGTGTAGATTTCATTAACCTGATGATACCTGTCCAGCATTACAACCGATTGTGAAAACCATCCGATCAAGAGAAAAAGTACAATATCCTATTTAAAAAAAAAAAAATCACTTCATTCACAGAGGCTCAATCGTGTTAAAAGGAGCTCGGGCTGATAGGGTGGGTCTGTGCCAGCATTTGGCCAAATATAATTTAGTTTAATTGAGCCGTTAAATTAAAATAATCCTTTCAACAAGCTGTAATCAGACTAGTATAATTTCACTATCATATGTAATTCACCTTAATAACTTTTCTCTCTGGGCTTTCTTTCAGAAATAATCTTAGGGGTCATCTTCCAAATCGGAAGGTGGCCCCTTTCATGGAAATACAACCTCCACTCCAATTTCCTTCAGATCATTTGTTCATTAAAGTCCATTAAACCTGCTCTGTCAAATTCCACTTTCCTGGGTCTTCAGAAAGAGTCTAATGCTAAGAAAAACAGTCAAAAGAAGAATGCAAAAGAAGGATGTCAAGACACATGTGGACAACCAGTTAAATATGAGCCAGTAGTGTGTGGCGGCAGTCAAAAATGCCAATGCAGTTCTAAGTTGCATTAACAGAGGGATACAATCAAGATCAAGTGAGGTACTAATACCACTCTATAAAGCCTTAGTAAGACC